>JAYESA010000013.1:178072281-178092281 GCA_036927795.1 Iris macrosiphon | reverse complement strand
TAAAAAGCTCCAAATCCACCACAACTAGCTTCCAAGCTTCCAAATCTAGCCTCCACACCAAATCTAAGCTCTACCCACCTAGGTTGGGGAAGAATGTAGGATTAGGGTTCACATAAGTAGAAGAAATGGAAGGAGGAAGGAAAGAAAATGGAGAAAACTTACTTGCTTGAGGTTGGAAGAAGAAAAGAAGGAGAAGAAGAAGAAGAAGAAGAAGAAGAAGAAGAAGAAGAAGAATGAAGAAAAATGGAGGGGGGGCTGTGTTTCACGGGTCTGGGAACAATAGGGCCGGCCACAACATGATATGAAGGATTTACAAAGTGAAAAATTACCAAAATGCCCTCCCCTAACTTGGGTTTTGGGTTTCGGGTTCCAAAAGCACTCAAACTAACTCCCAATCTCTCCAACTAACCCACTAAAAATATAATAAATATTCTAAACCCAAAAATAGGTCTCACAAGGGTGTGGGTTGGGTCGGACATGGCTCCACTAGGGTCTGACACGGGTCCAGACTAGCCAAAACCCTAAAACAATCAATAAAAAAATAATACAATCACCAATTAAATATAAATACAATTAATTATAAATAATACACAATTAACCAAATTAAAAAAATACCCAGCTCTGGAAATGGGGTGGTGACAAGCCTATCCTCCTTAGAAAATTTCGTCCTCGAAATTTAAAGTCAATCGTACTCCCTCTAGGTCAAACCCCCAACAATCACAGTCAAGAAATTCTACCTAAACAACATACAAGATCATGGTCCTACTGGTCGTGTTATCACAGTCTCAATCAGGGTCACTATACTATCTACTACAGCACAAAGAAAATCTAACAGGTACTAATGAAGCACACCACAAGGAATGGAAAAGGACAGGAAGAAGAACAAAGAGACAGACCTGCTAACCCGACACCCGTAGCATCGGCCTCCTCGACCGTCAACGCATAAGCCCTGCCCTGCTGGGGTGTATCCCTCTACTGGTGTGGGGCATGATGCTGTGCCACAGGTGGCCTAGCTCTAACTCTCTGATCCTATGCTCCACCCAATGGAGGTACAGTAAAACAATCTCGCATCTGGTGAGCAGCGGATCCACAGAACAAACACACCTTCAGCCTCCTCCTACAAACATCCCAAGTGTGTCATGCCTTCCTGCAGTAGGCACAAGTGGGCACCCTCTGATCCTGACCCTACTGCGCTGTCTTCTGCCCATAGGGACGCTTAGCCGGTCCCGTACTGCCACTCGTACTGCCTGAATCATCCCTACCTCTCTTGGACTTGAGCTCCAAGTCATCCTCTGCTCTCTGAGCATCTCCTACTATCTGCTCGAAAGTCACCTCGCGGTCGCTCCTAGTCAAAGACTTGACTGCCATGACCAAGCCCTTGTGAAACTTCCTCGCCTTTGCTGCCTCACTCAAGCCCTCCACAAATCTTCCCAGACGGCAGGACTCCGCTGCGTACTCGTCCACTAGTATGCTCCCCTGGACGAGTGCCTCGAACTGGCTCTCCAAAGCACTGAGCGCCACATCTGGAAAAAACTTCTCCTTAAAAAGCCTTTTGAAAGCCTCCCAAGTAAGCCCTGGTGTCGCGACCCTCATATCAGTTCGATACCACGTCAAAGCAAGGTCAAACATCTGACTGCCCGCTGCCTCTATCTGCATGTTGTCTGGAATCTGTGCCAGCCTGAAGATGCCCTCAATCTGCTCTATCTAGTCATCCGCGTACAGGATCCCTTCTGTACCCCGAAACTCCTTGGGTCGCATCCTCTGGAAGTCAATGATACTGCCCGGCCTCGGGCACTGAATCTGATCTGCCTGTGGCTGAATCTATGCCACTCTGTCCACTGCCGTCATGGCCACCTGGTGGGCGTTCTCAATGCCCAGCCTCATCACATCCACCTGACGGTGCTGCGCGTCCATCATCTCCCTGAAGAACGCAAACAACTGTGTGGCATCTACTGGTGCAGGAAGTGGTGGAGGAACCACCAGAACGACTAGGGAAGTCCTCGGATCGACAGGTGGAGGAGGATCTCCGAGAGAAACAGATGCTCCCTCAACCGCAGGAGTGGTGAGTGGAGCGGTAGCAGCTGCCTGAATACGAGCTGGACGAGAGGTAGCAGACCTCTCAGTGGCAACTGCCGGAACGGTATGATAAGATCGTGTCTTCGGAGGCATCCTGAACACAGATCAAAATAAGTCAATACAGTGCAAGATACGATATCATCAAAGAAGGACAGTAATATTTCAAAAAAAAAATTCAGAATAATTAGATTAGAATTGTTCCTAGTCGTGATTGAGTACACTCTCATCCTAGATCCTAGATCCTAGATCCTATAACAGGCTCGCAGCAGTACAACTAAATCGTTGTACTACCACGATATCGCACTAATTGTGAATCGAGACCTGTATGGGCCACCACCAAAAACGTGTCACGACCCGTGCCCGAAACAATCGGGCATGAGTCGTGGGTACGTCCAGCCTACGCCGCAGCATCGACGGTAGAACGCTGTTTAGGTCTACTGACAATCTCATACAATCAATATAAACCTGTTAAGATCTCAACTCCAAACGGAGGAGCAATATCATAATGATAAACACAATGTACTCAATCACGAATCTAAGCACGATAAGATAACACAGAAGGCTAACAACTATAAAGTCTAACAAAAAATAACTACTACAACAACCACAACATCAATAATAATAATACATCATCCAAAATCAAATATAATACAAGATCTCAAATCCAAAACCGGAGACAAATCCGGTACCAAAGGCTAATAAAAACAATAACAAGGTCCTAGTGATCCCGGCTACCAACCCAGAAATTACCCCTAAACTAGAGGGTCCCTGTCTGCACCATCGACAGGCTCAGGTCCATAAAACGTTGGACACCAATCCTCCGGATACTCTGAAAAAATATGTCCAGTCAGGACTGGAGCAAGTACATCTCTAACAGCAGTTCCATTTAAATGATAAAAACTATAAAACAGTTATAGCAAGTAGCAAGGAGAATGAAATATAGTATAAACAAGAAATATATATATGTCACTGGTGCATGAAGGTAAAGATGCATGAATATCAGAAGCAAGATAGTAATGACTGCAAGATACAAGAAATCTAAACTAAGATCAAGTCTGTGCACATGAACGTGTAGTGAGTCCAGCATAAAATACATGTAGTGAGTAAATACAAGAGAGTCCAGACTATAAAGAATGAACTCGGTATCTTTGAAATACTTGTTTTGACATGTAAACGGCTAGGGGTAAGTACGGCTCATCGTGCACTGGGTGCACGGCTGCTATCATTCCAGATTAGACCAGAGGGGGGTGA
Organism: Iris macrosiphon; assembly: GCA_036927795.1. NCBI lineage: Eukaryota > Viridiplantae > Streptophyta > Magnoliopsida > Asparagales > Iridaceae > Iris > Iris macrosiphon. Next base: position 178,088,954 of record JAYESA010000013.1, on the reverse strand, counting down.
TTCCTGATGATTCCAGATGAGAATGTTTACATGTCTACTCGAGTATTTTCTCGCCCCGACTAGTACAAGTGAATCCAAGACCCGACACGTAAATCAAGTATGAGTCCAGCCAAAAACATGAGTGATGCCTGTAGGTGATGCCAGTAGTGATTCCAGAATAGAGGTCAGAAACATGAAAGATACGTATCACAAGTAAATAAATCCCGAAATACCAATCCGTGTCCCGTGTTGTGCCAGAAAAATCAGATGATACTATACTAGAAGCTGAATCATAATAATCATCAGATAATAAAAACTATCAGAGAATGTACTCGCCTGACGTCCTGAGCAACTGGCGATCCGAACTGGTATCGCAAGGACCTATTACGAAAAGCAAGGTTAAACAGGTTTCTAATGAGTTAAACAGATATAAAATAACTAAAAATAGGCTTCTAGGGTCGTTCTAGGTCAAACAGGTCAAACCGGTGAAATCTGGGTCAAAAAGTCAACTCTTGGTCCAAAAAGTCAACCCTAGGTCAAAACTAGGTCAAAAGTTGACTTTGGTGGTCAACCGAGTCAACTACGGTCAACTCTAGGTCAAACTAGGGTACCCCTAAAATTCTAGGTCAAAACTAGGTCATTAAGCTAATAAACCCTCAAACTCGTCTCCTTGAGATACCGGGATACCCTCGGTATCCGATACCTCACCCTACGCTATACGCCCCGTCTATACCCTCTAAAACCTATGCTAGCACGCGTAAATATATACACATATACATATAAACCCATCTCTAAACTCAAACCTAGGCAATTGCTCAAAAACCCCGCTCGAAACTCAATACCTTGGATATCTCAAGGTATTGAGATACCTTGGTATCTCAAGGTATTGAGATACCCTCCAATACCTCACTAACTACCCCTCTAGTTAGCTATTTAAGCATAAAGATATATACCTAGCTAATAATATAAGCTAGAAAATATATATCTAATACATATAAGTATCTACATAACTATATGTATCTATATTCACATATACACATATACCTATATATATACCCAACTCACATATACATATACATAGCTATATATATGCATCTATCTAGCTATATACTTATCTATCTATCTATCTATCAATCTATATCTTATCTATCTATCTATGTATCTATCTATGTATATCTATTTATATACCTAGATATCTATCTATATATTTAACTATCTATCTAACTATCTAGTATCTCTCTATCTAACTATCTATCTAACTATCTAGTATCTATCTATCTAACTATCTATTTACCTATCAATCTACCTATCTCTTAATCCATCTATCCATCAATCAATCTATCTATTAATCTATTTAGCTAATAGATCTCCCTCTCCCTCGCTAAGCTACTAGCCAATGCCTCGCCTATGTAAACCTCCTCGATTTATTCTATAGATAGTCGGGTTTGAATTTGGAAAATTTTGAATTTAGCAGCAGATGTTGAGGTTTAGAGTGGAGTTAAGTTGTCTGGTATTTTAATTCTTTTAATTAAAACCCTTGGCGCACCCTATCATTGCTTAATCATTCGGAGCCCAATATCAGCCCATAAATTCCATCGGATTATTGTACCTCTGACTTGACCCCCCAAATTAGGCACAGGACTTTTTCGTCCCTCAAAAATCAGATTTTCGTTGTGCTCTAAATTTGTAAACACCCTAAATTTTCAGATTTTTTAAAAAAGCAATTTTGGGAATTTTCTACAATTTTCTGGAATTTACATAGGTTTTGTGCTAATTTTATAATTTTTAATCACTAATAAATAATATTAAAATATGATAAAAATATGATTTTATGGTGTAAAATAGAAAACCGGACTTAGGATAATTTTCTGGGATTTTATTGGGCCTCAGACCTATTTTTAAAAGCCCAAACACTATTTTTATTAATTAATTATTAGTTATTATTATTATTATTATTATTATTATTATTGTCTTTATTATCATTTTAGAGCCTGGCCCGGCCCAGTGGGCCGAGCCCATTATTGCAAACCCAGCCCGGTCACCCTAGCGGGTCGGGCGGGTCCGCTCACCCGGAGCCCGCCGCCCGACCCGACCCGCATGCCCCATCTCCCCTGTCCCCCACGCCTGCCCCGCGTTTTTCGGCCGGATTCTCCGGCCACGTCATCGGAGAACAGCCCCTCTACCCCACGACCTCCTCGGCTCCGCGTTCCCCTGCCACCCCCTTGGCCACGACCACCTCCCCGAGCCCTATAAAATCCTACCCCTCCGGCCTCTTTCTCCCCCAAATCAAACCCTCGCCGCCGGCCTCCGCCCACAATCCCCTCCCCTAGCTGCTGCCCTCCGCCGGACCACCGCCCCTGCGCCGACCTCCTCCCGCCGTGAGCCACCCCGAGCCCACAACCAGCCCCTCCCCTCTCCGCCTTCCTCCTTCTCCACCGCTGCCCGAGCCTCCTCCGGCGACCCTCGGCCGGCACCGCCCTCACCCGAGCCTGGCGACGCCGTCCCCGGCTCTCTCCGCCACCAACGCCGCCTCTGCTGTGTCCGCCAGCAGTAGACACGGACACAGACCTGGACACAGTGAACCCTAGCCCTAGCAGTGGACACGTGTCCAGGACACGATTCGGACACGACGAACCCCGTTTCAAGAAGCCTCGTTCAGGTACTCGTATCTTGCACCCTGTATCTCCGATTTCGATTCTGTAAATTGCAACGCTTAGCCTGTATGACCCTCTCGGTGCCCGGATAAACCGCTCGGGGCATCGCGTCCTGTGGTGATCGCACACCGCGATCCAAAAACAGGAAAAATCAGACCCTGTTTCACCCCGGAACTGAGTACGCCCCGCCAAATGGGACGACTTGGTCGCGTGCGGTCTTCACAGATACGTGCACGTCGTTGATACGGACGTGTGGGATTTCGCGGAAGCTGATTCGGGTGTGCGTGCACACCGGAATCAACGCGTATCCGCGGACATCGCCCCGTATCCGCCTTTTCTGCAATTCATCCTAACTTCGTGCACACACGTCAGATCGGGACGAAACTTACGCCATCGGACTCGTAGCGATACGCTGGTCCTGTGGGTCAAGTTTGGTTCGATTCTGAGAACGTTGACGAAATCGCGTGTCGTGGGCCCCACAGGCCCCACTCGACGGGCGATCGGCTCATCGGAATTCAAATCTGAAAGTTCCGTTGGGTTCGTATCAGCGTTCCTGACCTATTTACACTAAGTTTGGTGAATTTAGAGACCGTTGACCCTGGCACATTTTTTGGTGCAAAGCGGGCCCACCGGTGGACCCCGTTTTGACCCAAAATTGTCGTTTTTGCCCTTGTCTCCAAATTGGACCCAAGAATAGGCGTTCCTAGCTATTTGACACCTTCTGAGAGTGATGGTACTGTTTATTTCAGCTTTCGGAGACATCTCTAGAAATTTCCGAAACCAGGACCTTAGTGGAATTCAAACATCAGGCAAGTGCACCTTGCCAAACTTGCAGTCTTTATTTTCATATTTCCTGTAATAATACTTTGTTGGATGTCTTGTGTAAATTCATATAAACTTGTTTAAACTGCTTAACCTAGGAAACGCGTGACGTACCTAGTGTCCGATCATAGTCGGGTGCCAACACCGTACGCGGTGTTGGGTTCGTCATTTAGAGATGGATTTACGATCCTCTTACTTTTATACTTGACCTATCAAGTATCCTACAACCCAGGACACTTGACACTATCATGGACAGAATCCTCCTGAGTTATTCGTGGTGATTCTGTATAGGATACAGGACTTGACAGAGTTATTTTATTTATAGACAGTATGACTTGTTGCATTAGCTATAATCCCGCTGACATGGGCATGAGACGTTATGGTCATGACTTGCGTGATTACATTGGGTGGGGAGAGACACACAGGCTACAGGCTGTTATATATATATATCTACTATTATTGTGAGGTTGTAGACTCTCCAGCAGAGCTAGACCCTTTACGTGTTATTACTGCTACCGACTCCCCAACACAGAGCTTGTAGCGGTCTCAGCCTGAGTACTAGTGTTGCTCTCATTTGCATATCACATAGATGGTTACATAGTTTACCCTGCTGTTTTAATTAATTTAATTGCACTGCTTATTATTTGGCTTATTTTATTTTGTGCCTTGCTATGTCTACTGAGGACCTGGAATGGATTATGTCCCCAGGTTTAGCTGAGGAGCAGTACCCCGAGATATACGGGACCGGAGCTGAAGCTATTGCTGGAGCAGAACTGAACCCTGAAGACGAGGTGACTGCCGAAGACTTCTCCTGAGTACTCAGTATTTATTTCATGTTTATCGCTTGTTCCTGGCCTATAGAGCCAGTTTATTCAGACATAAGTCGGATTGTTTCTCCGACTGACTTGCTGTGATTGTTGTTGCAACTTATTTCCACTTCATTATGCAGTTTATTCTTTATCTTTATGGATGAGATTAGTGTGACTTGTGGTAGTAGACCTTATTTACAGCTTAAGTATGCCCTGATGGTTCCATTAAATTGGGTTATCCATCGGTGCGTACTGCTGGCCATTGCCACGCATCTCCAGTCCCTCGGCATTTTGGGACTGGGGCGTGACATGGTTTTTGTGGTGGCCCATGCAGGTCGTGTCTAAATTGTTCGGTTTCAACTTAGGGACCGAACAGGCCTGCAATAAGATAGGATAAGTTATAGGATCTCATCCATTGATTGAATCATTTTTGGACTCTATGTCGAATTCAATTTAATTGCTTGAATTGCATCCTGTTTTGATTCCTCTGTGCGTTCTCATTGTTTTCTTTTGATGCAGAGTAATGGATCCCAGAAGTGGTGACGAGACCCCCTTGGATACACCACCTGAAGCGGGGGTTACCTGCGATGCTGGAACGACGCCAGATACCAGAGGACAGTCCTCTCAGAGCAATCAAACTGGCCAGCCAAGTTCCAGGTTCAGGCGTGATGACATCCCGCCTCCTCCCCAGTTCCCTCCTACGATGCCTGTCTTTCCCCCAGGACAGGCAATGGACGGCCAGCAAATATTCCAGATGTTCTTCGCCATGATGCAGGCACAACAACAGATTCAACAGGAGGCCCAACGTCATGAGGCCGAGAACCTAAGGAACAGCCTAGTCGCGGCATTGGAACATGCAAATCCACCAAATAGGCGGCTAGCGACGGGATCTATCACAGATTCCGTCAACTCAAGCCCCGTACCTTCTCGGGCAAGGAAGGACCAACTGAAGTGCATGAATGGCTTACGAACACGCAGCATCAGTTGGAGGCCGCTGAACTACCAAGGGACAAATGGATGACTGCCGTCAGGATGCAACTGACGGACAACGCGCATCATTGGTGGCTGTCCGAAGAAAGAAGGCTCGAACATGATCAGGTTACCTGGGAGGAGTTCTCCAGACTCTTTCAGGAAATGTACATCCCTGCTGTGGCTCGGTTAGAACTCCGAGACAGATTCAACCGCCTGATCCAGGGCAACATGACGGTGGAGGAATATAACGCCGAATTCATTCGCCTGAGCCGCTTCGCCCCTTCGCTAATTCCTACCGAAGAAGAGAAGGCGGAGAAGTTCTTTGATAGGCTCAGGTTTGAGCTTCAGAAGTTAATCGGATCGGTCGTGCCCACATCTTACTCCGACGTCCTAGCGGCAGTACGTCGGCTGGAGCGCGTTACTCGGAGGGAATCAAGCCTGAAACGTCCATTCTCCTCCGCACCGTCCAAGTCATCACCGGGGGAATCTGCTAAACGACCCCAGAAGAGCCCGCCTCCAAGAGCAGCAACTAAGAACCTGCCTACTTGCCATTACTGCGGCAAAGTAGGACATATTGAAAAGGAATGTTGACGCAAGCTGGGACTCTGCCTGGTTTGCGGATCTGGACAACACTTCTCAAAGGACTGCTCGGAACATCGGGAGGGAGTTTCGAATCGACCAGCTCCACCTGCAGCTCTTCCAGCTTGGGGAGCAACACAGACAGGGCCTGGAGGAGCCAGGCCACCTCTACCACCTCAGGCAGCAATGTTCCAGCAAGCTCGTCAGCAAAGGGGTCCCGCTCAGGGACGAGGTCAGGCATATGCACTAGCAGTCACTGAGGAAGCTACTGCAGGCGAAGTGATAGCAGGTACCATATTAGTAGCTTCAATTCCTGCTGTAACATTATTTGATTCTGGAGCCTCGCATTCATTTATTGCTGCTAGCTTCGTAGCCACACATAGAATAGCTACCGCACCTCTCTCGAAGATGAAGAGAATTCTAACGGGAGGTGGGATTATCCCGGTTAGTGATACTTGTAGATCATGTTCGGTAGTAGTCTGTGGCCGAGAGATGCGAGCCCAATTCTTGATCTTTTCTATGCCTGATTACGATGTTGTACTTGGTATGGACTGGTTAAGTCAGTACCATGCGACACTGGATTGCCGGCTTGGAAAAGTGATATTTAGACCCCCTAGCCTTCCTGAGTTTGAATTTCTTCGAGGAGCTGTAGAACAAGGGGTCCAGCCAACTCTTAGGGTATTAACTGTAGAAGAGGATTCAGGTTACCCAAGAGTCATAACGGAATTTGTGGATGTATTTCCCAACGATCTTCCAGGTTTACCACCTGATCGGGAGATAGAATTCACAATAGACCTAACTCCAGGAGCCGAACCTATCACTTCATCGGTATATCGGCTAGCACCTAAGGAGTTAGTGGAGTTGAAAGCACAAGTTGACGACCTTCTGGAGAAAGGATTTATCCGGCCCAGTGTTTCACCTTGGGGAGCACCTATACTTTTTGTACCCAAGAAGGACGGAACTGTACGATTGTGCATTGATTACAGAGCCTTTAGTGTTGTAACTGTTAAGAACCGGTACCCCTTACCACGCATTGATGACTTGTTTGACCAATTGAGTGGTGCTAGGGTATTCTCAAAGATTGACCTTAGATCCGGTTATCACCAGATTAGGGTGAAGAAGGAAGATATCCCAAAGACGGCCTTCAGGACTAAATATGGACATTATGAGTTCCTAGTAATGATGTTTGGTTTAACCAACGCACCCGCAGTATTTATGAGTTTGATGAACGGAGTCTTCCATCAGTACTTGGATAAGTTCGTGGTGGTATTCATTGATGATATCCTAGTCTACTCCAAGAACCACGCAGAGCACGAGGAATACCTTAGAATTGTGCTGGAAACTTTGAGAAGGGAGAAGCTGTATGCCAAACTCAGCAAATATGAGTTCTGTATGGACAAGGTACCATTCTTAGGGCATATTATCTCGGGTGAAGGACTGTCTGTGGACCCAGAGAAGGTCACTGCCATAGAAACCTGGCCTACCCCTACCTCTGTTACAGAAGTGAGAAGTTTTCTTGGACTTGCTGGGTATTACCGGCGGTTCGTAGAAAATTTTTTAAGGATCGCAGAGCCGATGACTAAGCTAACACGGAAGGATCAGGAGTTCATATGGACGGAAGAATGCCAGAATACCTTTGAAGAATTGAAGAGGCGTCTAACAACAGCACCAGTCTTGACTCTTCCCTCAGGGTCAGGAGGTTTTGTTGTTTATAGTGATGCGTCCGGTAGTGGACTAGGTTGTGTCTTGATGCAACATGGCAAGGTTATCGCTTATGCATCGAGGCAGTTGAAGGTCCACGAGAAGAATTACCCAACGCACGACCTGGAGCTAGCTGCAGTGATTTTTGCATTGAAGATCTGGAGACATTATCTGTATGGAGAGAAGGTCGAAATATTCACTGATCATAAGAGCTTGAAGTATGTTTATACACAGAAGGAGCTCAACATGAGGCAAAGGCGTTGGCTCGAGTTGATGGTGGACTTTGACATCGATCTGCAGTACCACCCGAGAAAAGCAAATGTTGTAGCCGACGCCCTCAGCAAAAAACCCTCGGCTTATTTCTTAACGGAACAGCCTCAGCTATTACAAGACTTGCAAGATCTTCAGATAGAGGTTGTTCTACCTGGACAAAATGGTTTGCTGGCTAACCTCGAAGTGAAGTCATCGCTGGTGGAGAGAATCAAGGAAGCTTTGCCTAATGATGCCAGATTCCGAAGGCTGAAAGAGAGAACCGAAGCAGGCTTGCAAACGGGACTTCGCATCCACGAGGACGGGACATTAAGGTGCAGAAATCGCCTATATGTTCCAAATGGAGAATTAAGGCAGGAGTTGATGACGGAAGCACATAGCTCCATATACTCTGTTCATCCAGGAGGAACCAAGATGTACCGGGACCTAAGACAATATTACTGGTGGCATGGAATGAAAAGAGAGATTGCCCGATTTGTGGCAAAATGCTTAGTCTGCCAGCAGGTGAAGGCCGAGCACCAAAGGACTGCAGGTATGTTGCAGCCACTTCCCATCCCTGAATGGAAGTGGGAGCATATTACCATGGACTTCGTCAATGGATTTCCAAGAAGCCCTAGTGGAAAGGATGCAGTATGGGTCATCGTGGATCGGCTCACTAAGTCGGCTCACTTCTTGCCGTTCAGAGTCGGACAATCCACGGAAGTACTAGCCGACATATATATGCGACAGATCATAAAATTACATGGAGTGCCGGTTAGTATTGTATCAGATCGAGACTCGAGATTTATATCTCACTTCTGGCGAAGCATGCAAGAGAGTCTCGGCACCAGGCTCAAGTTCAGTACTGCCTATCATCCCCATACAGATGGCCAATCAGAGCGCACAATTCAGATCCTGGAAGATATGCTGCGATCATGTATACTGGACTTTGGAGGATCTTGGGAAGATCATCTGCACTTAGTGGAGTTCTCCTACAACAACAGCTATCAGGCAAGCATTCAGATGGCACCTTTCGAGGCATTGTATGGAAGGAAGTGCAGATCGCCGATATGCTGGAGTGACGTTGGCGAACGTCAAATGCTGGGTCCAGAGCTGGTAACGGAGACAGTGGAGAAAGTAAAGCAGATTCAAAACCATCTCCATGCAGCCCAGGATAGACAGAAGCATTGGGCCGATGCGCACAGACGTCCCCTGGAGTTCAAGGAAGGAGAGCATGTATTTTTGAGGATCTCGCCCACTAGAGGTACTATCAGATTTGGCAGCAGAGGCAAGTTAAGCCCAAGGTACATTGGGCCATTTGATATCTTGGAGCGCATTGGTGAGATGGCTTACCGTCTTGCATTACCTCCATCCTTAGAGGGAGTGCATGATGTATTCCACGTCTCACAACTGAGGAGATACGTGACAGACCCAAGTCATATAGTGGATCATTCTGAGATTTCGGTGGGACCTAGCCTGAGATACGAGGAGCAGCCAGTGGGTATACTCGACACCAGTGAGAAGACACTGCGAGGGCAGACAATCAGACTGGTTCGGGTAGCTTGGAAACAGCACTCTCCTGGCGAATCAACCTGGGAGCGAGAGGATGTTATGCGCCAGCGTTATCCACACTTATTTGCTGATGCAGGTAAAACCTGCATTCTTTGATTCTGTAAAATCTTGCCTTATAGTTTACCCTTCGATTGCGAGGACGCAATCCTCTTAAGGGGGGTAGATTGTAAACACCCTAAATTTTCAGATTTTTTTAAAAGCAATTTTGGGAATTTTCTACAATTTTCTGGAATTTACATAGGTTCTGTGCTAATTTTATAATTTTTAATCACTAATAAATAATATTAAAATATGATAAAAATATGATTTTATGGTGTAAAATAGAAAACCGGACTTAGGGTAATTTTCTGGGATTTTATTGGGCCTTAGACCTATTTTTAAAAGCCCAAACACTATTTTTATTAATTAATTATTAGTTATTATTATTATTATTATTGTATTTATTATCATTTTAGAGCCTGGCCCGGCCCAGTGGGCCGAGCCCATTATTGCAAACCCAGCCCGGTCACCCTAGCGGGTCGGGCGGGTCCGCTCACCCGGAGCCCGCCGCCCGACCCGACCCGCATGCCCCATCTCCCCTGTCCCCCACGCCTGCCCCGCGTTTTCCGGCCGGATTCTCCGGCCACGTCGCCGGAGAACAGCCCCTCTACCCCACGACCTCCTCGGCTCCGCGTTCTCCGGCCACCCCCTTGGCCACGACCACCTCCCCGAGCCCTATAAAACCCTACCCCTCCGGCCTCTTTCTCCCCCAAATCAAACCCTCGCCGCCGGCCTCCGCCCACAATCCCCTCCCCTAGCTGCTGCCCTCCGCCGGACCACCGCCCCTGCGCCGACCTCCTCCCGCCGTGAGCCACCCCGAGCCCACAACCAGCCCCTCCCCTCTCCTCCTTCCTCCTTCTCCACCGCTGCCCGAGCCTCCTCCGGCGACCCTCGGCCGGCACCGCCCTCACCCGAGCCCGGCGACGCCGTCCCCGGCTCTCTCCGCCACCAACGCCGCCTCTGCTGTGTCCGCCAGCAGTAGACACGGACACAGACCCGGACACAGTGAACCCTAGCCCTAGCAGTGGACACGTGTCCAGGACATGATTCGGACACGGCGAACCCCGTTTCAAGAAGCCTCGTTCAGGTACTCGTATCTTGCACCCTGCATCTCCGATTTCGATTCTGTAAATTGTAACGCATAGCCTGTATGACCCTCTCGGTGCCCGGACAAACCGCTCGGGGCATCGCGTCCTGTGGTGATCGCACGCCGCGATCCAAAAAAGGAAAAACCAGACCCTGTTTTACCCCGGAACTGAGTACGCCCCGCCAAACGGGACGACTTGGTCGCGTGCGGTCTTCACAGATACGTGCGCGTCATTGATACGGACGTGTGGGATTTCGCGGAAGCTGATTCGGGTGTGCGTGCACACCGGAATCAACGCGTATCCGCGGACATCGCCCCGTATCCGCCTTTTCTGCAATTTACCCTAACTTCGTGCACACACGTCAGATCGAGACGAAACTTGCGCCATCGGACTCATAACGATACGCTGGTCCTGTGGGTCAAGTTTGGTTCGATTCTGAGAACGTTGACGAAATTGCGTGTCGTGGGCCCCACAGGCCCCACAGGCCCCACTCGACGGGCGATTTCGTGATCGGCTCATCGGAATTCAAATCTGAAAGTTCCGTTGGGTTCGTATCAAAGTTCCTGACCTGTTGACACTAAGTTTGGTGAATTTAGAGACCGTTGACCCTGGCACGTTTTTCGGTGCAAAGCGGGCCCACCGGTGGACCCCGTTTTGACCCAAAATTGCCGTTTTTGCCCTTGTCTCCTAATTGGACCCAAGGACAGGCGTTCCTAGCTATTTGACACCTTCTGAGAGTGTTGGTACTGTTTATTTCAGCTTTCGGAGACATCTCTGGAAATTTCCGAAATCAGGACCTTAGTGGAATTCAAACATCAGGCAAGTGCACCTTGCCAAACTTGCAGTCTTTATTTTCATATTTCCTGTAATAATACTTTGTTGGATGTCTTGTGTAAATTTATATAAACTTGTTTAAACTGCTTAACCTAGGAAACGCGTGACGTACCTTGTGTCCGATCATAGTCGGGTGCCAACACCGTACGCAGTGTTGGGTTCGTCATTTAGAGATGGATTTACGATCCCCTTACTTTTGTACTTGACCTATCAAGTACCCTACAACCCAGGACACTTGACACTATCATGGACAAAATCCTCCTGAGTTATTCGTGGTGATTCTGTATAGGATACAGGACTTGACAGAGTTATTTTATTTATAGACAGTATGACTTGTTGCATTAGCTATAATCCCGCTGACATGGGCATGAGACGTTATGGTCATGACTTGCGTGATTACATTGGGTGGGGAGAGACACACAGGCTACAGGCTGTTCTATATATATATCTACTATTATTGTGAGGTTGTAGACTCTCCAGCAGAGCTAGACCCTTTACGTGTTATTACTGCTACCGACTCCCCGACACAGAGCTTGTAGCGGTCTCAGCCTGAGTACTAGTGTTGCTCTCATTTGCATATCACATAGATGGTTACATAGTTTACCCTGCTGTTTTAATTAATTTAATTGCACTGCTTATTATTTGGCTTGTTTTATTTTGTGCCTTGCTATGTCTACTGAGGACCTGGAATGGATTATGTCCCCAGGTTTAGCTGAGGAGCAGTACCCCGAGATATACGGGACTGGAGCTGAAGCTATTGCTGGAGCAGAACTGAACCCTGAAGACGAGGTGACTGCCGAAGACTTCTCCTGAGTGCCTGTTCCATTACTCAGTATTTATTTCATGTTTATCTCTTGTTCCTGGCCTATAGAGCCAGTTTATTCAGACATAAGTCAGATTGTTTCTCCGACTGACTTGCTGTGATTGTTGTTGCAACTTATTTCCACTTCATTATGCAGTTTATTCTTTATCTTTATGGATGAGATTAGTGTGACTTATGGTAGTAGACCTTATTTACAGCTTAAGTATGCCCTGATGGTTCCATTAAATTGGGTTATCCATCGGTGCGTACTGCTGGCCATTGCCACGCATCTCCAGTCCCTCGGCATTTTGGGACTGGGGCGTGACAAAATTAATTGCACAATTTTTCGAAACCCTAATCCATATTTAATTTCGTGTCGGACACCTGTGTCGTTACCCTCAATTTTGAGATACCAACTTAACCCGTTGAGCCGGACCAACTAAAGGGTCTAAGACTGACTCCAAGCCTCCACCATTTTTGACCTTTGTGTCATTTCCGAATTTTGACCCCAAGTGCCCCCATTTAATTTAAAAGTGCGGGACACTTTAATTCTATTTTAATCGAGGATACCGATTTTGTCTAATCCTATTTTAATCTCCAATTAATTCCGATGGCCATTAAATTAAACCTGTGCCTCACGCACAACACCCCCTCACCCTGCAAATCATTAACCGCAACTTTTTCCAAAATTTTTGCGTCATTTTATGTGTTCGTACAATTTCCCGAATTTAGGGGGCTAATTTGCAAATAGGGTAACATGTGTCAAAACCTCATTGATTTAAACCGTAATGAAGAAACCCCCTCAACCCTTGACCGGTTCAACACAACCCCACTCTCCCCTTGGAATGAATAAATTTTGTTCATAAGAAATCCTGGCCATTCATTCAAATAGGGAGCATCTCCACCACACACTCCACATCACAACTCCCTATAAAGTGTCTCTTCACTACACATTTCCCAACCAGCCCTAATCCCTACATTTGGGAAACCCCACCCCCTCTCTCTCTCCTCACTCATCAATTTTTTTTCAGCTGAACCTATTTCTTCTCCTTCTTCTTCTTCTTCTTCTTCTTCCCTTCTTCTTCTTTGGAGAACTCCACCCGAGAACTACCCCGGCCAGTCCCCCTCCGGCCACACCCTCTGAATCCCTCGAGCTCCGGCGAGCGGTGAGTTTTCTCCACCCCCGAGCTACTGCCACGGTGAGCCGGCCACCCACTGCCACTGCTCCGGCGTGGCTGTTCCTCCTCGACAGTTGCCTCGAGCCTGCGCTCGACTGTCCCCGGCCGAGAACCCCCGCTGCGGCCGTGCAGTCCCCCGCCTGCCTGTGCCCTCCCTGCTCCGATCCAGTTCCTCCGCATAGCCCTCGACTCCGACAGTAAAGCTCCCTCGCCTACTGCCGCTCGAACCCGACACGACTGTACGGCATCTCCTCCGGTTCAGGCCGAACGAGCACCCCCGCATCTCCGGCGGCTGACTGCACAGCTCGGCTGTGCAGTTCTTCTTTCCCCCGCGGCGGCCGGTGCAGCTTCCCCTGACCAGCTCCGGCCTGTTGCCTATCCATCGACCTCCTCCGCCTCCAGCTGTGTTTCTCCGGCGGCCAGTCTTCCCCCCGAGCTCCGCACCACCGGACGAGCATACCCCCGCGCCTCCAGACTCCTCCGGCTAGTAACTTCCTCGACCACTGGCTCCATCACCTCCAGTCTGGTATTCCGGCCACCAGTCACGGTCACACTCCGGCCAACACTGAACATCGGAGCTCCTCTCCTTGACCAGAGCCGCGGCGGAGATCAGCTTCTTCCGGCTTTGAGTGCGAGCCATGGCAAATGTTCCTCCGCCGCGAGATCCGCGGGCAAGCTTCATCGACGCGTCTGGTGACCGATCGTATGGAACTCGACGATCAACTGAGCAATCAGTTACAGCTCGTCGATGACGAACAGTCGAGCAACATCGAGTTCTTCTCCACCACCCGGCCACACCCCGTCGTCCGGCCAGCACCACCTTGCTCCGGCCGCTTTGGTATACTCTTCCCCCTCTCTTTACATTTATATATTGTGTTGTGGTTTAGCTAGAGTTCGTGTTTAATTAGTGCTGTGTTAATTTAGTGTTGTGTAGTTATTAATGGGTGATTAGGATTTAAGAGGCTAGACTTGGAGAGTAGGGTTTATAAATGCATGGAAAATCTTAGGGTTTATTACATTTGAGTATATACACTTTGATGGTTATGGAGGAGCAGGTTTAAACATTATGATTTTGTTATTTATAACTTAGTTAGTTTAGGGATTCCTGTATGCTATTAGGAGTATAGAGTTTAAATGTTATAAAAGATTTATTAAAGAGTTACTTATTCATTTGTATGAAATTGATTATTGTTGATGAGTAGGGTTAAAAGGTTGTGAAATAATATTGTGATATTAAAACATTGATGGACAATGAGGAGCAGGAAATTGATTGTGAAATATTGTGCAATATCGAACTATTAGACATTCTTTGAGAATTGATAAATAGTGTTGAACTTAATTGAGTAGTAGTTATTGTGAAATGGATCGAGGAGTAGTTTTAAGACGAGTGATAGCTAAAGGTATATGATTGAGGATTGTTCTGATGTTATTAAAAGAGCGATTGATCGTATTTGAAATGAACCTTTAGTCAACCTTGGACGACCCTCTAGCGTCGTGTCCCTGTGAGTTGTAGCTGAGTCGGAGCCTATATTTTGACGTGTGTCACATCCTTGTTCTCCGTGTGATAGACTTTGATTCGGGTTTGTATCTCATCTCCAGGTACTACGGGACCTGAGGATTTGGACGTGGAACCGGACCCCGTCATCAGCAGCCGCACGCAGGCAAGTGTACCTTGCCACCCTGTATTTCAGATTACAGATATTTGTTGTTCTTTATGTACATTGTGCACGTACTTATGTTGACGCTCGATACTTCGCGTTCGGATCACAACCGGGTGCTGACATTCGTCGTAACATCTTAGAATAATTGTTAGATGCTTTGTAGTACCTTGATGCACGTACCTGAGTACATCGACACCCCATGACACACTCATACACTGTGATCGTGCCAGATTCATGTATCCTGATACTGACATCATGACCAGAGACTGGGACGACCTTAGGGTCGCGTCTGTTGAGTTACTTCCGTGAGTCGAGACTGTTAGATAGAGGTTCAGGTTCAGCGCACCATCGTTGACCGCTTGGGAAGGGGAAGATAGTTACTAGACGTTTGGGCTCCTATGCACGCGCTTATATATGTATATGTAGTGATCCTGTATTCTAGAGTAGTGTATCACCCGTGTGTCTCTGTGCTCGAAGATACGGTACGCCCCGTGTGTCTCTGTGTTCGGAGCTACGATTTTATTTTGGACAGCCCACGCGTCGAACATTGTCTTTAAACTGTGTCACACTTGTTTGGTTATGATAGAGTACCCTGTCGTGCACTTGTATTTTCTGTTTACTTGGCATATTGTATTTTTGTACCTTGTTACGTCCCTCTGAGGACCTGGTTCCCTGCCAGTTTTATAGCATAGATGATTACGGAGCATTTGGAGTTGCTGTTGGAGACGCATGTCTGGCGAGCATGGTACCAGGTACTCACATCTTATCTACCGGCATTATGGTTATTGTACATTGATTATTCATCTGCTGTTGTAGCCTAGTTTTATAGACTCATACTTCTTCTCGAGTCTATTCGAGTTAGTGTGTTATGGGGCGGCCGACTCTAGCACATATAGCTCTTTCTTGTACACTTCTGTACATTATGGATTGAGACATAGAGGTTTACATTTATGGGATATCTAGTTAGTGCCCTTTATATTTTACAGCTTATACGTATTCGAGTCAGACCAGAGTCTGGTCGAATGCGTAGCTGGCGTGTCACGTATTCCTGGTCCTACGTATTTTAGGACTGGGGCGTGACAGCCTAGCTGTTGTTGCTGCGTATGTTGCTGCTACTGCTGCTGCTGGAGCTGCTGCTGTGCACAGCAGCGCACTATGCACTTCTTCGCTGCGGCACGTGCTGCTCTGCCACACGCACACACACAGACACGTCCACATACAATCACATATATATCTATATATATATATATACAATCACACACACACACACACACACACACACACACACACATATATATATATATATATATATATATATATATATATATATATATATATACACACACACACTCTAACATATATATATACACACACACTAACTTATATACTTACACACACACATTAACACATATAAACACACACACACACTCATATGCACAAACACACACACACTTATATACACAAACACACACACACATATATATATATATATATATATATATATATATATATATATATATATATATATATATATATATATATATATATATATACACACATATCTATATATATATATATATATACACACAAACCCTTATATATATATCTACACACACACATATATATATATATACATATACACACACACACTCAAACATATATATATATATATATATACACACTCACTCACACACACTCACTCTCACACACCCTCACACACTCACTCTCACACAC
>JAYESA010000013.1:177974781-178069781 GCA_036927795.1 Iris macrosiphon | reverse complement strand
TTTGACTTTGTACATTGCTTTAGGAAGGGTTTTTGTCCAGCCATAATTGAGAGGAGAGAGAGTGCTCTCATTTTAGTTCTTCCCCAAAATTCTAGATCTAGTTTTCCCCTTCCAATTCCCCATCAATTCCCCATCAATTCTCTTCAAATCTTCTTCTAAATTCAATATTGAAGCCCCTACATCAAGGATCTACAAGCAAGGAGCAAGGAACAAGGAGGAGGAGGCCAAGATCTACAAGGAGAGGAGCAACTTGTCATTTGGGACCTTTTCATTGGGAATCCATCTCCCAATAGGTACAAATCAGTTTTCCCCCTTCCTATAGGCTATAGATCTGAGTTTTTACTATGAGAAACCACCCCACATGCATAGGTTACCCATAGGATTTGATTTGGAATCATTTGGAGACCTACGGTGGTAGTTATGTCCATTTTGGTGCCAATTTTGGGGGAATTCCGAAATTGGCACATGTAGTATGTGTCAATGGATCTAATAGATCTAATTGACCATTGATTGTTTGTTTGTAGCTTGTGTCGTGTCCATAATTGGATACGTGTGGGCCGAATCTCGTCGATTTGACGAAACGGTCAATTTTTGGGGTTTTCCTCCGACACGGGGCCATGTGCATATCATATGATGACACGGATACGTAGACACTATAATTTATATAAGTATTGATCATAAATTATGTATTAGACTTGTACGTGTCCTCCGGGATATGTTTGGTTGGGAGTTGGGGGCCGTGTCGCAAGCGTATCATAGAAAAGTGTGATACGGGTGCGGTGCACCCTATGTGTTTGTGTTTTTGGCTTTTGTACTATACATGCATATGTAAATATATTTGTATATGCTATCTATACTTTAATTGGAGTATATAATAGTGTATTTTAAGTTTTTATGTTTATGTGTGTCAATATGTATATATTAGAGTATCTTGATAGATTCATGTGTGTGTCTTTGTGTCTATATACTAGTATTTATAACTAGGTTTAGATCTAGATCTATATGTATTTAAATGTGCTTATAAATATTCATGTGTGTGTTGTATTTTATGTAATAGAGTGTGTGTGTATATATATATATATATATATATATATATATATAAGGTTAGGTAGATTTGTATATATATATATAGAGAGAGGGGTATTGATATAGGTATGTGTAGAGTTGTGGTTATGTATGTGTGTGCATATTGTGTAGTGATGTGTGTAAGAAGAGACTGCACAGAGAGGTGGAGACACTGTGCAGTCTGCACATAGGAAATTCAGTGACCAGCTGTAGTGAAGGCAGCAAATTGATCACTGCCAATGAAGAACAAGCACTGCAGTGCAGATACTCAGATACTCAACTGAGCAGCACAGTAACTCGAGACTGAGGACTGAAACTGCAATGAAGACTGAAGACCTCATCAACTGAATACTGAGACTGAAGACTGCACTGTACATTGACACTGAAGACTGCACAGATTTGTGAACACAGCAACTGTGAAAGATCACCTGCACACTGAAGACTGAAGACTGGAGGCACAGCACACTGAGACTGAAGAACTGCCGTGAGATACTCACTGAACTGCAGTGAGATATCATCTGAACTCAGTAACCTGTGAGCTGAAGAACTGAGACTCACTGCTGTAGGTTTACCTGAAGACAGATACACCATATCAGTGACTGATACGGGCCATTGTGCAGTGGCACACAACCGAGGACTCGACAGCAGGCTGCACTGCAGGAGATACTGAACTGCTTCAGTGAGATACTGAACTGAATTGCAGTGAAGATAACACCTGAACACCTAGCTGAGAACTGAAGACTTACCTGTACTGAAATACAGGGACTGAAGTTCACAGCAAGGTGCAGTAGCAGTTCTCAGCAAGGAGACTAACTGAACCCAGCAAGGAGACTGAAAACAGCAGAGTCTGAAGAAGAACAGCAGTTTCACTGTGTGAAACTGTGAAGCAGTTCACCTGGGACTTGACATTGAAGCAAATGCTTCACTGTGTGTTTCACAGTTAGAAGCAAATGTTTCACTCGAAGAAAACAACTGCAGCGGGTAGGAGGAGAACTAGACCTGAGACAGCAATGCCACGGTGTGCAGTGGCACATTCCAGAGTACTCGACACAGTGTATCAGTCACTGTGTCAGTTGCAAATGTTATGAAGGGGTGCTGCAGTTCATCAACTGAGACGAGTGAAGGGAGTAGCAGTGTCCTCACTACAGCAACAGAGGAGGTACACAGTATCAGTTAGCTCATAATTTATTTTTGCAGTATTAGTGTTCTGCACAGTTTCAGTATCAGGTAAGGTATTTTGGGTATTTTTGAGTTAAAGTTTTGAGGTTGGTTAGTAGTTTGTATGGTGTAGTTAGTATGTATATAACTATGTATACTAGTTATAATAGTAGTCAGTGAGTTTTAGGTTCCTAACTAGTCTATTTTAGTGTAGTGTTAGTTATTTATTAGTTGAGGTTAGTTAAGTGATCAAGGTATTATAAACAGTTAGTTTATTAGTTTAAGGTATCTATTTATATCTTGTGTTTAGTTTTAGATTTAGTTACCTTGAGATATCAGGATATCACCAAGGTATTGAGATTGGGTATCGAGGTAGTTGTGATACACATTGGTGCAAGGCCAAGGTATCCCCTTTAAATTGTTTTGAGATATTATTATTATTATTATATATGACTTATGTATATATATATATATATAAACCTATTTTTATATTAGAAAATCCGCGTATCTTAGGATACGGCTTCTTGATTGCACTGTGGTGTGTTAGCTTAGCTAGTATAGCATAGCTTCGTAGTGTATTGACTTGGTGACTAGCATTAGACTCTTGCAACCTAGAAATATATTGGTTTGACTTAGAAACGGCGTATTGACCTAGAACTTCTTCAACTTTATTTATTTCCATCATTTGAACCATGTATTGATACAACATACCATATATAGGTTGTGAGACACCAGCTTGGGCATCGAGAGACACACTTTGCTCAGGACTTCAGGCGAGTACATTTCTCTGATTGTTTTCAATTCATAATGTTGTATATATGCATGTTCTAGATTAGTATACATTGATTTCCGACACAGTGATTTCACGGACTGGTGCTATATGGATCCCGTCAGGAGGTGTTATCCCCTACCGTGTGCAACGGGTACCCAATGACATGTATTTCATCGTGTGCATCGGGTATTGACTTTCATGTGCTTCTTGTGCATCCACTATTTCGTGTGCTAGTGTGACTATCGTGATCATGTACGTAACGTGTCATGATTGGATCCATGAGTATTGGTTGGGGAGGGGGAGTAGGAGTTGGTTATGTGATCAAAGCCCTCTTGATCTCATGTGCATGTCGATTATACACCTCACGTATAATGGAGTTATATATCTCATGTGCAACCTAAACCGATCACATAACGAACTCTCACTCTAAAACACATAGTTAGTATTTCTTGTTCTCTACTTGCAGTTATTCTTGTATTTACTTCCAGCTTTATTGTGCCTATTGCCTGTTCACTTGTACAGTTTATTCTTTCCACTTGTGCATCTTGTATCATTTTTCTATTGCTTGTTATATATGCTCGATTATGTTATTGGAACTACTTTCAGAGGTATGTACTTCGCTCCAATCCTGACTGGATATATTTTTTTCAGATGATTGGCTAGAGGAGCTGTGTCCCACACATTACGGACCTCAGGAGGGTGAGACTTTAGAGGATACTCCCCTAGAGTCAGAGGACATAGTGGCAGTGACCGAGGAGGTCTAGTTTTGTTTAGATATTGTTTTAGACTATTTTTTTTTATGGAGATTCACATATGTACTATTGTTTCATTTTGTGGATTGTATCTATCTTTCCTTCGCTATTTCCATTCGTGCATTATTTTTCCTCCTTAGTTGTTTTGTGATTGAGATTGATATATTGTGAGATACCATATTGCTCCTCCGATTGGAGTTGAGATGATTGACAGGTACCATATTTTATTGTTGAGATGTTAGATAGTTAGAAATGACCCAGACAGCGTTCTACCGCCGATTCTACGACGTAGGCTGGGCGTAGCCACGTACTCGTGCCCGAATATAAGGGTGCGGGTCGTGACAAGAATACAATCAAATAATAGAACAGGATCTTCTGCAAATTGGCAAGGTACACTTGCCTGGGTTCTGAGCTTTGTTAATTGCTCCTGTAATAGTGGAATCTCCAAGTACGCCTCCGGATGCTGAAACAAACATCATCATTGCTCTCAGAATACATAAAATAGCTAGGATTGACTACCCATAGTCCAATTTGGATACATGGACAGAATTGACAGTTTCGGATCAAAGTGGGGTCCACATGTGGCCCACTTCGCACCGAAAAATGTGCCAGAGACAAAGTTTTTCAAATTCGTCAAACTTATTGTCTACGAGTCCATAACGATGATACGAACCCAACGGAACATCCAGAACTGGATTTCGATGAGTCGGTCACGAAATCGTCCGTCAAGTGGAATCGTGGGACCCGCGAAACAATGTTTCGTCAACGTTCTCGAATCGAACCAAACTTGGGTCACAGGACCAGCATAATGTTGCGAATTCGATGGCACAAGTTTCATTGCGAAATGACATGCACACACAAAATTATGATGAATGTCAGAACAGGCCGATACGGGACTTTTCGACGGATACGCGTTGATTCCGGTGTGCATGCACATCCAAATCAACTTTCGCAAAATCTCACGCGTCCGCGTTGACGATACGCGCATTTCGGTGCAATTTGCACACGACAAAGTTTCCTCGTTTAGAGGGACACCCTATTTCGGAAAAAATCGGGTTTAAGAAACCAAGTTTTCGGTCAATTTCAACAGCAAATAAATCACAGCCTAATCAACAATAAAATAAACTAATTGAAGATACTAAAACTTGTTTATGTTGTCTAAGTACTATTCAAGCAGAATTTAAAAATCGCGTGCCGTTATGAAGATAACTGGACTCAAACACGCGCACCTGGGACAATTTCTGTTCCTAAAAATAAGTTAATTTTTTCATGTTTTGCGTCGCGATTTGCGATCGACACATGACACGATACACTAAACTAATTACACAGGGTTCAAGGGGGTCATGTGGTCTTCGTATAGGACTCGACGGTTCACTGATAGGTCTATTGTGCAGGGAGATATAAGGGAGAGAAGATGGGTACCTCGTTGTGTGCTGCTGATTGTGAAGTCGGATGGCCTGCTCGCGCGGCAGTCGGCGGTTGATGGCGGCGGCGATGGTCCGGAATGGAAGAGAAGATGATGGTGGATGCTCTGATAGTGGTAGTGTATATATAGGGGGGTGTGAAGGGGGTTACGGAAGGAAAAATGAAGGGTCGTCGGCCGTTGTCGGGAGGAGAAGAGGTCGGGTTGGGGAAAGGTAGGGGCGGTTTCGGGTTATTGGGTGAGCGGGTCTACAGGTACGGGTTTAGGTTTAAGATCCTGGTTCGGGTCTAGGTTTAGTTGGGTTGGTTTGGTTTTGTTTGGTATAGGTTGGTTTGATTTGGTTTAATTAATCAATATATATATATATATATATATATATATATATATATATATATATATATATATATATATATGACCATCTAAAAATAGTTTTGGACCTCAATAAATTTCAGAAAAATTCTACAATACTCTATTAATAGTTTTACACCCAAAAAAATATTTTTCTGCACAATATTATTAATTAATTAAATATACATAATTATAAATCTATGAATATTATTTATTATAAATGGCTAAAAAATACAAAAAATCTTCCTTAAATTCAGTAATTACAAATATTAAAATTAAAATTTAATTTCTAAAAAATAAGGGTGTTTACAGGGACCTAGCTCCAATATATTTTTTTTTTTAAGAAATGGATGACAAAAACACAATTATTTTCTTGGAGGTTTTGAATCTTGTCCTCTAGAAAAAAATACTCCATCATACCAATCATAACTACTCATGTGCACAAGCCAATAATAATAATAATAATTTTTATATTAAAATACACACTTAGAGTTGTCTTGACTTGGGACCATTTCTAGAGTCACTGTCTTGGCAGGAGAGGGTCCTGACTCGATGTCGACCATAAAGAAAAAAAAGGAAAGAAAAGAGAAAAGGTCGAGGACTCGGTGCAATTCGCTTTGTAAACTTTTTCTAGTCCTTTTGCCACTAACTACCAAACTTTAGATGCCAAACCAGTCCATTTCTGTGAACTGACCTAACAATAAACAACACATACAGGAACAAAACTTGGAAAAGCAAGAAAAATGACACTCAAACGCAATTTCATTAACATATGTAAGTTGGATTCCTATGAAGCGCACTTTTTGAGCTCAACAACAAATATATATATATATATATATATATATATATATATATATATATATAGAGAGAGAGAGAGAGAGAGAGAGAGAGAGAGAGAGAGAGAGAGAATGATGAGAACATTTGTTCTCAACTCCTTCTGACCACACCCCCTCTTAAGAGTTAGATTGAGCATTGTATCCAGAATCTGAGATTTTCGGACTCAGAGTTGGACACTCCGATACCGTGTTAGATGACCGACACCTTTGGTACCCATGCACGAGTCAGCAATGTATCTCAAGCCAATTCAACAACAAGGTTAGTATCGAATTCTTGAACGTTTGAGAAACTTAGGATTCAGTAAGAAATCAGAGCTCAACTTGAAATGAATCTATTCCTAAATGTTGCAATGGTACAATTCATAGGGAAAGAGGGGTCATGATTTTCGTCATTAAGCATTTCTGAATATTTTCGAATTAATATTCATTGTACCTATCTTTTTTGACCGTACATATCAGTTCAAAATATCACAAAAAAAAAATTGAATAGTATAATGATCTAATGTGTACGATGAAAAGAAGTTGGATCTAATGATTGTTATTTCAAAAATATTCATAGATGCTTAATAGCGAGAATCTTGACCCGTCTGCTATTTCTGAGCTCGCACGAGAAAAATTTAATAGCAAAATTCGAACCCGTATGCTATTTCTGGGTTGGCCAATCTTTGCATTTCTAGATACCATTCCTCTAGGGGCGGAACCAAGCATGGGTCAGAGTGGACTGGAGCCCACCAATTTTTTATTTTTTTAACCATTCTACAAAGTGTATATATATATATATATATATATATATATATATATATATATATATATATATATATATATATATTTTGAAGATTTGTCAATTATTATTCGGTTAGTAAGACATCACGGTATAACATACCAAACTGTTTTGATTTTCGCCATATGATATGGTGAAATTTTAACATGCTCTCGATTTCCGCCATATCGACTTGAAATGTTTTAACATGCATCTATTCTGTTAGTCCGACTGGCAAAATATATTGACACGTTGAATTTCTGTAAATTCTCTTCGACCTGTTTATTTAAAGTTTTTTTCTTACACTAATTTTTTTTTTTAAAAAAAATTAGCAAATGATCCCACTCAAATTATAGAAACTAAGCATATACCCATGTTTTTTTTTTAAAATCTACTAAATGTCTCCATTTTTTTGCAAAACAGTCAAAAAATCAGTTGAAATAGTGGGGGTATACCTTAAATTTTTGGATTATTTTGTATAAGGGTACCAGGTTTAGGACCTGATTAGACTTTGGGTACTGAGTTTATCCGTTTTAGACTTTGGGTACTCGAACTTTTTTAGTGACACATTTTAGTGACGAACATTCGTCATCAAAAGACTTATTTCGTCACTAAAAAAAAATCCAATTTCGTCACTAAAATGTGTCACTAAAAAGTTAGATTATCCAAAATCTAAAACGAAGAAATCCAATGTCCAAAGTCTAATTAGGTCCTAAACTTGCTACCCTTATACAAAATAATCCTAAATTTTAATTGTTTCATACAAAAGACTGGAGGCATTTGGTAGCTTAAAAAATTGAAAGTATATGTTGGTTTCTATAATTTGAGTGGGACATTTGCTAAAATTAGGGGTGCAACTCGGACGGGTTGCGTCGGGCTTGAGCTCAACCCGAGCCCAACCCGATGAATCATAAGCCTAGTCCGGGCCAAAGCTCGACCGGACCTCGGTTTCAATATATGTAGCCCAAGACCAAGTCCAAAAGATCAGGTTGGGCTCAAGTTGAGTCGGATACATCGAATTTATCGAATTCTAATATAATATTTAAAATAATTTTAAATAAAAATAATATTAAACATATAATCAAATAGCAATCAAGCAATCTAAGAACCTTTATTTACTGCACACTACAGTACAGTCCACTTGATACAAAAACACACTTCTTTTTCTTTCTTTCTTCCTTCTTCAATTTACTTCCTTTGGTGCCACCACAGAGAGAGCTGCAATGGAGTTGGAGTTGTTGAGTGGCAGAGTCTCTTCTTCTTCAGCTTCTGCATCACTGCAAGCCAGCAGCTTCTATTCTGGTCATCTCTGAACTTTTCCTTTTAGTTGCTACTGATTTCTTTGTTCCATCATTAGTTGTACGCTTCCAAATACTACCAAAAAAATGAGCAGTTCAGTTCTTTACAGTGAAAAAACTCTAAACTAAACTACAGAGTGATACAGAAAATTTTATAGCCCAAACTATAGGATTGTTGTATAAAAGCTACCTATAATTTGTGGGTTACTGAAAATTCTACTCATAGTGAGCTTGGTTATATTGATTGCTGGAAGAGGAAGGTTGTTAGAGTAATTTATTGGATGTCTGAGTTTTTTTACAAAGGCACTACAAAAGTTGATCTGACCGGCCCAAGCTTTGACTGTCAATATTTTTACAGTCCTAACTGCATATAGGAAAATTTTGACAGTCCAAGCTAAAAAAAATTGGGTAAGCCACGATCAACTTCTGTAGTGCCTTTATAAATGGCCTTTTTTTTTTCTCTCATCTTTGTTTGATATAATTATTGACAAATGTTAAGGGCACTACACGAATTATTAGAGAACAACACACTTTTGACTGTCTTGAAAAAATAGGACTGCTAAAATGTTGGCAGTTCCGTATAACCTGTACACTTGTCCTGATGTCTCTATAGATTGTTGTTGTCGGAGGCTGTTGACATGGCATATGTTAGAATTACTGTCTTTTTCTTATTGAAAACTTTTTGAATAAAAAATAAAATAGACTGATGTTACCGGCCTCTGGGGAAGTCGTGCACGAAGCACTGCCCTAAGAGTTGATTCGGGATCTGTGTGCAGACGTTTTCCGAAGCTCCTAGTGGTAAAACCCCCGCACTACCGGTATCTCGTCGCCTCACACGACTCGGAGAGAACGATCAGAACTTAGCTCTGCCCAGAGCTTGGAGACGAGCGAAACGACGAAGATTGGACATAATAGAATGTTGGCAGCAACTGTTTTGAGAAAATATTTTTGATGATGTTTACAAAGAAAACCATTCATATATATAATAATCCATCCAATATGTAACGGTCTGAATTAATTTTCTATTAATTCAGCCGTTACACAGACACATGGAGAATGAACCTGGACACAAAATGTATTAACGGTTCAAAAATAAATAGTAACGGACAAAATTAATTTTCCAACGTTCAGAATATTAAAAAAGAAAAATTTAAGAGCAAAAAGAATTTTAGGGTCTCAGCCCGAACCCGAAGAGGAAATCGAATCGGCATTCGGCGCCCGCAGATGTGGACGCGTACCCGCACCCGTTACGCGCGCCGAGCCGAGGCGGCGGCGGCGCACGCGTGTGGCCCAAGGGGTTCCCCACACAACAACTTTAAGAAAGCAAAGAAGAGGAATTAATATATGTACACAAGGAGGAGTTGGCCCATCCGATGTGGGACTAAAGAAAAGAAGGAAATTGAGCATTTGCTCAAGCAAAACCAACAGCATCTAGTTATTTGCCTATTAATCGATAAAGAGTCTGATTTAGTATGCTTCCATTCTTCTTTGAAGAGCTTGTTCTGTAATTATAGTGGTATATATCTGGTGAAGTGATCCGGCTCTGTTAGGGATTGCTGATGTTTTTCAAAAGAATGAGAGGTGTGGTTGTCAAAAGCTGGCTCAAAATTGAATCCAACTTTTTATTTTATTTTATTTGACAAGTTGTTACCGAACAGGCTTGGACCGCTTTCCAAGAAAAATAAGCAGAAGCGGTCTCCAATAAGCAATCCCAAACCCATCCTTATTAGCTCCCTATTTGCTTTTACAGATTAATGGCCTAACTTCCCAAACCCCCTCACCTGCTTTCAGACTCCAACTATAAGTACAGCTGAATATCAACTTGACACGGATCTGACACGGATCGAGGCATGTCCTAGTGCATTTATGATGTCAGTGTCGTGTATGATATGAATATGACACGGGCACGATACAATACGACACCAATTTTGTAGTATCCGTAAGTCTATACAAATTTTGATCTACCATATTTGTACCTAAAATGTAACCAAAATGCATTTTGGTCCCTGGATGATATCAGGAGGTGACAGTACATGGGACTATTTCCCTTGCCCTTTCTGTTATGTCGAAGTCGAAATCCCCTTCCTCTGCACTCACTTACAGGAGGAGCATTGCTTCGATACAAAAAATGCGGTACGCAGAGATATTTTATCTACTAATTCTCGTCCTACTTTTCTATATAAAGTAATTGATTTACTCTTTATGTAATGTACATAACTAGGGTTTTGCTTCCATCAGGTATGTCCGGTGTGCGCAGACAATCTCGGCAGAGATATGACTGCACATTTCACAGGGCAGCATTCACATATGTTGAAGGTACTAGTAAAATCTTCAAGATCAAGGTTGTTTCTGAGCATGTGTAAGTTGTGCGATCGCACAGGTCCCAAAAGCCGGAAGGACTCAAAAATTTCACTTATGTATATGTTAATAACGTGAAATTTCCATTTTTAGATTTATGTCTCTATTTTTTAGAAATTGCAGGAACATGGCTCTTAAGAATGTCAAAAACATATTACTTTTTTTTTATAGTAGTATTTGTATAGGTCCGTAGAGTGTCAGAAACGGACTGAAGTTTCAAGCATTTGTTCTTGTCGCAGCGGAGGAGACCCCAGAGGAACAGTTTATGGACAGACGGTCAAGCACCAATCGAGAGGGAAACGCGAGCTTCCTCGACTCACAGGAGGGGAAATGATGCTGCTGCTGCTGCTGCTGCACACGCCGCCCCAGATCCTCTGCTACTATCGTTCGTGTCGTATCCCGACACAGGCATACATGATCAAGAAGCTAGCTCTGGCATCGATGATGCATCGTCGACTGCACAGGGGAAGAGGTGAGATAGACCCATCCCAGAAGTGAAACATCTCTCACTTGCATAACCTTAGGTATCATATACTGTTAAGTTATCTTGGCATAACTGTTTGCAACCTACTAGTGCAGCTTGAAACCATCCATAGCCAACACAAGTTTGGAGCATGATGATCTCGAAGAGATGAACCAGAGAGCCCAGTTTTTCCAGCAGATGCTTCTGTCCACCATTTTCTGATCTTCGTCATCCTACTCTCTTTTTTCCATGGAGTTTTGGGACCAGTAATACCAGTTTACGATATTCCTGCCCAATAATACCAGTTTATGGTATTCGTGTCGTATTTGTGTCGTGTCGATTGGATATGATGTACCAATTAGCTGCTATCTTTCTAATAATACCAGTTTAGCGTATTCCTGTCGATTGAATTGAATACGATGTACTCTAGTAGCTGTAAAAAATTACCAGCTTTGTTTCTGTCTATGTGGGATGTACTTCGTTAAAAAAAGGAAATGGGTTATTCAGTTTAAGAGTCTCGTATAATATTAGAAATTTGAATTTATGTCTCCATATTGTATGCCCATCAAATTGTCCTCATCGAAACTGCTGCCACAAGGGTTGTATGATTGCTAAAATCATGATAGAAACAAACAACTCATGATAAAACTAAATAATCCAAGTCACACAACCCCCTAAAATTCAGAACTAAATAACCCAAGTTCCACAACCCTTATATATTTTTATTTATTTTATGGTCATGTATAATATTCAAAATTTGTATTTAGATCTCCATTTTATCTCCATTTTAGACGATCGGCCAAGTCAACCATTAGAACAAAACCTACACTCTATTATGGATAATATGAAAGACCTAAACCCAAATTTTTAATATTATAAGATACCCTAACATTAAATAACCCAAAATAAATCAGCCTATGTTTTTAGTGAAAATTTCGAAGTTTAGGGAGAGGAGAACTATATATGCATTTTGCCTCAAGGTGAGCAGTGTGCCAACCATGACGTCTCTATATGCACATCAGAGCCAAACCCCAGTACGGCTCTTGAGCAGCTCTAACAGGAAAAAACTTTGATACTGTAGACGGTATCAAAATTTTGATACGGTCCATATATGACATGTGGGCTCTTCATATTTCTTCGTACATTGTACAAATATATTTATATATATAAAAAGGGGGCTCACATGTCATGTAGGGACGGTATCAAAACTTTGATACCGCCGCCTCCTGTATCAAAGTTTTACTCGCTCTAACAAAAGGAACATACAAATATCAAGATAAATATCTATATACTACGGCCTTTAAAAAAAAATCAAACTCGCCTGGCTAGAACAAAAAGTCAAAAAAGAATGGCATCACATACAAGAACTACATACAAGAACTACATGATAAACCTTCCTTTCCTAATTTCCTAATGCACTAGTTATGTCATCTAAACTAGTATCCAAAGGTTAGCTACAAGGGCAGAGTCTCTGATAAGGGAGGACTCAATTCCACACAGATGTTGTGTTCGGAGGAGTGATCCCCATCTTCTTGTAGTGGGCTCTCTCTGCGTCTGCCATCCGATCCTGAAATATCTTCCATTCGTTCCGGCATCGCTCCCTTACCTGTAGGATAGGGATTTCGCTTGTCACTTCAAAGGGGGCAAACAAATAAATCTATTATTATCGAATAAAATGTATCAACAATTCATGTTTTACCCCTTCCCATGGTGCCTTCCCGTTCTCGGCTTTGCCCTGTTTTAAAACAAGATAACAAACATTTTGGTATTTACCATTAGTCATTCAGAACATATATAAAATCCAGTAGTCTCTTCATACCTGATTACCAAGTGAAGGGACCACCTGATGAACAATCCATTGAGAATCTACGACACCTATTTTCTCATGTGCAGGCTATTTATTGAAAAAGACGACACGGATTAGCTACTAAAAACCTGATGAATGCAATAGCTTGCATCAAGGATAAGATACGGATACCTCAACACATTTCCTAAGAGCAAAATCGAGACCCCATCCATGAACCAAGTCATTCTGCAACAACAAACAAACATTTCATTCACACATTACACTAATTAACTAGTAACAAGAAGAGTATAAGCAGAAGAAGAAAATACCAACCTGAATCATATGCCATACACAACGCCATGAGTCTCGCGAGAACACTGTTGCCATTATCTCCACGAATCTGAGCAGTGAATGAATGACAAATAAGACAAAAGAAGAGTCGAGCTAGATGTGATAATAACGGTAAAGGAAAAGGAACTCGTACGCAGCACATGGAGGGAAATGGGGGCTACTACACCAGCCTGGTCTCTCATCAGTTTCCCTGTTATTAACCAATTAGCTAACAATCATCAAGTACAAATATTATAAAACAGTACTGCTAAAAACACATTTCAAGCAAATTTGTTTTCCTAAAACAGAATTGAGAAGCATAATATGTTCAACTGAAGTGCTATAATAAACTCACTTGTGGACTTCACGGTCACCTCTTCTTTTTGTCATTTGCCATGTTAAGCCTTTGTTCGGTTCCAAACCAGGCTGTGAAATTTCCAGACCATGCTTCTTCACTAGTTCAATATATCTGGAAAATAGACAGAAGAACATTCATGTGATCCCACCATACTTGTATAGTTCGCGAATAAAAAAAAGGTCAACACTTACTTTTCAGCATCAAAATGCTCAACTCCAAGATCTTCATCCCAGATGAATATGTACTCATACGCAGATACGATATCGGGGTGCAGAAATCTTTTTGCATACCACCTTGAACCATCATTAGATGAATAAAAAATATTAGAGCCACACTTTCCAAGTTCAAATTTTGCCACAATTTCCTCTTATATGTTCCATATATAATATATCATTCATTTGAGCTTAAGATAAATTTATCCTCACCATTTTGTCTGCTTCCTGACGCTTACATGAATAGCTCGCTTTGACCACTCGAATTCATCCCATTCACTAGTTCGTCCATCATAATGAAACAATAAGATTGTAAAATTCTCAGAAAACTGCGTGAAAATAAGAATAGTGTCAGATAAGTTCAAAGTAAGAAAGGTATAGTCAGCAGAAATAGCTGTACTTAATGATTGTTCTACTATAATGATAAACCCAGCAATGTCAAAGCTTGTCTAAACCATTGAAACTGGTCCAACAAGAAAATTTAGTTGGCTTCTTGTAGAAACACAATAATTGAAGTAAAATATATGTTATATCTTCTACTCCATGTCACCGCCAGCCAAGCCAAATTAAATAACTCTTATCAGATTCTAGTGAAGATAAAGCAACTGTAAATTTCTTATTTACATGCATGTTACAAATCAGCATTAGTAAGTACAATGACATTCACTCCTGCTTCTTTAAATTATCAATTTGAGGTAATTAATTTTGCAGATGTCGGCCGACATGGCAGTTTGAGGGGCAAACGCCACATATCGAACCAAAATGTCATTTATGGCGTTTTGTAAAACATCAGCTGATACTTCGGGACTCTTCCAATATGTCAATACATTATTTACAGAAATCAACAAACATTTGAAGAATCAGATTTTTTGTGGTTTTAGGTCCAGTTTGATTTTCAAACGGGTTAAACCTGTCATCAATAACAAACCCCATGAAACCCTAGATCATCTCTCCATCCTCTTGATCTGTTGTTGCCGCCTCTCTCCTCTCTCAGTCTGTTGTTGCTCAAACAGGCCAACCATGCTGCACTCTAGCAAGTCCAAGCTCCACTCCAATTAGGAATAAACCATTTTTTTAGTTACTCTTAAACTATTTGATATTTGTTTTAGAAATTAAATTTAGATAGCAAATGTTTACTATGTAATATATTATATATAAAATATTATATATTTATTGATATCCTGAATTTTAAACTGTTCCCAACATGTACCCAACATCTGATATTAAAAATCCCAATCTGACATGAACCAGACATACGGCATCCACAACCTTGAAGGAAATGCGTAAGCAGGCTTTCACAATCATACAAACCTAGTTAGGCTTATATCATGGAATGACGAGGATGACAGAAAATTCCCACAAATTTCCAACATACACAATTAGACAAAATTGAGCAGCCAAGTGATTTGTCAAAAAGACCAGTGACTTATTGTACCACTCCTAAACTGTAGGGATCAAGAATTTGACCAAAATAGTATTTTAAGTTCCATCAGAATTAACCATGGGCACCAACAAAGAATGCAAATTTGTCCATAGAAACCTATGTTTTGTAGAGAAAGCTGATATGACATCTCACTCGGTAGCATCAGCATGTGAAACTTGATAAATTACAAATTAAGTGATAAATGGTCCCACACTATAAAAACTTTATAGCTATTTGCATAATCAATAGCATCAATAGGCTACTTTCCACAGATATGAAATGCATGAATGGAGCGAGCTAATGTGTTGTCAGACCAAATGTCTATTATGGAGGCTCTTGATGAAGCTAGAAAGTGTATTACCCCTAACAAAGAAATGCCAAGTCCAAAAAGCTCAATATCCACAGAGGTTCCTCTTAAATAATTAATAGTAGTTAGAGATCTTGCATTGTAGCTGAAGCAGTTAGACCTCTCACATCACAACTTATACAGATCTTGCTCCAGCAGCTTTTCTCAAACTGGCTACTTGTATTTCTTAATACCTACATAATGTCTCTTCTTTCCTAAGCTGTCTTAGTGTCTCTTCTCTCCTAGTCTGTAACAGGTTTTAGCATTTTACCTCTTCACATATTTTTCTAGTTAGGGAAATTTCAAATTTGGAATGTGCTTATTGGCTGCATGAGCTTAAATTGCATGACCAAAAGGGAGGTCTTCCTGCCACAAACTTTCTATGCCTTATGAGAAGGACCAAACTTGCTCATAACTATCTTGGCTTAAACTGTGTGCTAGCCTAGAGGTCGTCAGGTGATAGTTGGCTGTAAAATCTGGTGATTCTTTTGATAAGCTATTTTGTGCTCCATAACCGAGCCCGTCCATTCTAATGGGAGGGCTTGGATGACATTCATCTATACTACTATATAACATAAGCTAAAAGCTTCACCGTGGAAGTTTTTTTTTCTTTTCCAAAAATGCCATTATCCATGTTTACTAATTAAAATTGTTGCTTACATTTAATCTATACTACTATATAATAAAAGCTTCACCGTGGAAGTTTTTGGTCCAAAAATGTCCTTATCTATGTTTAGTACTAATTAAAAAATTGTCGCTTAAATTATGGATAGTTAGGTAACTAACGTATAAAAAGAAAAAAAAATAAGGGGGGCTTTTGTTTGTTCTTCCTAAGCAGTAAAAAATGAAAGGACTTTGCTCTTCTCAAGTAGTAAAAATTATTAAAAAAATTGTTTACTCTTCCCAAGTAGTAAAAAAATAAAAGGAAAAAAAATTAAGGGGGGGGTTGGTTCGTTTGTTCTTTCCAAGTAGAAAAAAATTATAAAAAAATGTGTTTACTCTTCCCAAGTAGTATGAATACGTCCAACGCACATGCATATATACTAGTGCTTAATAAAAATAAACAATCATTTTCAACAAATTAAATTCAAGATTTTCTAGTTTCTCTTAGACGAGGCCAGTAACATCCTATAGTTGAATTTCTCACCTCTCTCTTCCTCTTTAAAACTAAAAGTTTATGTTTCCCTCATCCAGGTCATCCAACTATATATCAAGGTTCAAAGTATCGGTATCGGGATCGGTATCGGTATCGGACCATTCCTATGAGTATCGGGATCGGCGGTATCGGTAGTATCGGCGGTTTCGAATCGAAGTATCGGATTTTTTGGTATCGGAAAGCAAACAACTATTAGTAAATTATTAACATTTTAGAGAATATATTTTATACATTTATGCATAATTTAAAGTATTTTCAGTATTGTTTCTTAGTATTTTTTATATTGAATGAAATAGTAGTCATCATTGTTGATTGATTTATATGCGATAGATAGGTTTTCCTCTTTTATATGTTTTTACAACCTTACTATGCTTTTACATCCTTTCTAATTGGTCTTTTTAATTCAAATTTTTTTGCCGAATTGACTGGAAAAGAGATCTCTAATGTCGGTATCGGTCAGTATCGGGTATTGGTCGGTATCGGATCGGGACATGCCAAACTGTATCGGTATCGGCCGTATCGGATCGGTATCGGTCAATACTTTAAACTATGCTATATATCCACTTAAAAAATTCTTCAAAATCCTGTTGCTTTGAGGAGAGAGAGAGAGAGAGAGAGAGAGAGAGAGAGATGTTTTTCAATTAAACTCCACTTGAATAAAATTATGGTTCTGGTTAGGCAATTCATTATCACCACAACAGCTGCATCAAAGACACATGTATAACAAGTACTAGAAAAAGATATTTTCAATTATCATTCTCAAGTAAAAAATAAACAATGAGACAAAAATCAAACTGATGAGTTGTCAAACAAATAAATCATGAAGCATCCTATGCCGCTAATATCGTACCTTAAAACAGCTAACAGATGAAGATGGCATAAGAAAGTTTTACCCAAAATAGTCTTTACTAACCTTCTTCACTGCAGCATCTATGTTATGTTTCTGGTCCAATCCAACTGTGAAGGTTACAAGGTATTTCTGTTTGATGGACAGGTCCTGCACACATTATTCAAGCTTACAAGACAACAAAATATATGACGTAGGGTGTGTAAGAACCAAAAGAGAACCAAACCAAACCAAACCGAAAAACCGCAAGTTGGGCCGGATCAAATTGGTTTTTTTATGCTCACGGTTCGGTATTGTTCTCTTAGTTTTTTTTTCCGGTTCTTTCTTAGTTTCTTTATTTTTCGGTTCGGTTCGGTGTTTAGAAACTAAAAAACCTGTTTGGAACCGGACCGAATGTACTAACATGATTTTGTCGATTTAAAATTATGATTGGTCATTGACGATTATCATGAATATTAGAATGAATTGAATAGTGAATTATGACACTTTTTTCATCATCAAAGCATTAGAATATTTTTAGTAACAAATTTAGGACATGTTATCTATTTAGTACTGAAATTTTGAGAAAGTTTTGATTGATTTTAGGATTATTTATTTGATCCGTAGAACCAAGTAGAATAACAGAACCAAACCGAGATCGACGGGTTGGGTTGGTCCGGTACTGTAGGTTCGGACGGTAGGGTCCAGTTCTTAACTTTGGAGAACCGAAAATGATGGTTCAGTTTGGGGTTAGCACAAAAACGGAACCAAACCGGACCATGCTCACCCCGAACAAAAATCATAAGCAAAACAAAACAACAGAATAATTTAGATCCTGTTGCCACATCAAAAAATAAATATATTTCAAATCAGTCACCGGTTAATATCATCTTATCTGCAACTTAATAACAACGAATAACTGTACTCGAACAATCAAATATGGCACCGTATAATCCGTGCATAGTGAGATTCAAGAGAATATATCTTAAGTTATGGAAGTTTTCATGTAAAGTTTAGCAGATACTCACCTCATTTGGGTCACCCCATAACCTACGGAGATAAAAGTCAGACTCTGATACAACAATGTCTGGTGCTAGTCGTTCCGCGCCTCGAGGATTTGTAGGAACATAAATCTACATTGAAGTCATAGATAGTTATAGTTTTACTGGAGTGGAGACCGTCAAACTTAATGAATGTCAGGACCTACAATGCAGATACCAATCAAAAGATGGGAAAATATGATACTTCATTAAAATCAAAGATATAGTTAGAAAATGTTTATTTATGCCAAATAAAGGGATTTATTATAGGACATTTGTGCCAAATTTATAGGGACCATAAATCTGCAAGTATCTTCGTGCCAAATGAAAATATGGGGGAAACATGATACTTCATTAAAATGCCAAATTAGAAAACATGACACTGACAATCAATAATTAAATACCCCAAACTTTTCAAAGCTAGTAAGAGTCTTACAAATTGATTTAAGCCCCTACATCTCAATTCCTATTAGGGTTCACCTTAGACTTATTTAGAAGTCTATCCCTTCAAATGTACAGTTTCAGGGGTACACTTGTTCAAACTTGAACTTACCCAACACTTCGATTCGGTCTGGAACATAATACAGAACTTGACCTTCGGATTTGACCTAACAATGCTAGTGCATCAGGTACATCAAAAGATCTATTGCATCAGGTACATCAAAAGATCTATTGTTAATCTTGTACTATAACGAAGTATAGTATGGTACAAAAGGGTTTTCTATACGGATCATACAGGTGTATCGGATAGGTAAAAAACGTACAATAGGTTTGGTATCGGTCGATGCTATAAGATCGATAAAGTACACCGACACGATATGCTTGTGTGGATATGGGAGTAACCTACTTATGGAGAACTAGGACATGGATGTCCTGTGTATTGAACATGCAACCCAGTCTACAGTACCCAGTGGCAAATAATATGGCAACCCTGATATCAACCCTATGTAGACCTACAACAGGAGTTGCTAGTGATGGACTTAGTGTAGATAAGATCAGCATCCATCATAACTGGTTCTAACCTTTCTCAGCACAACCTCTAGTACTCCTACTAGACTTAACCATTATACATGTTGTTAGTATTCAATATATCCATCGCAATACACCGTGCGATGACTGATTCCTATAACAAAATGGTTTTCTATACGGATCATACAGGTGTATCGGATAGGTAAAAAACGTACAATAGGTTTGGTATCGATCGATGCTATAAGATCGATAAAGTACACCGACACGATATGTTTTTGTGTGGATATGGGAGTAACCTACTTATGGAGAACTAGGACATGGATGTCCTGTGTATTGAACATGCAACCCAGTCCATAGTACCCAGTGGCAAATAATATGGCAACCCTGATATCAACCCTATGTAGACCTACAACAGGAGTTGCTAGTGATGGGCTTAGTGTAGATAAGATCAGTATCCATCATAACTGGTTCTTACCTTTCTCAGCACAACCTCTAGTACTCCTACTAGACTTAACCATTATACATGTTGTTAGTATTCAATATATCCATCGCAATACACCGTGCGATGACTGATTCCTATAGTAACATTTCTCATGTGCCAGCAAAACACGGATTGTATTGAATGCAATCGAATTTATTGGAGTACATAGCCAGATATTCTTTACACAATGCATCAGTATGAATCAAGATATCCTATATGATCTCCTTCCTTTATGTCAGACAATGGCTGCCTCATCACAGAGTATCTCATTCTCCTACGTATATATAATTAAATAAATGAATTATCTAATCACATCAAACATGTGTGTCAACATACATCACTTATAAGTCAAATGCACATAATCGAAAAGGGTCGATAATTTGAATAGAATTTTGAACTTGCAGAACCTATGACTTGATCCAAAGCTGATAACTATAAAGAAGATGGAAGTACCTTTGTAGAGTTTGATGAATTGCTTTTATTGTGATTTGCAGAAGACCAAGCATGGTTCAATAGTGCTTGGGTTGCGACACCTGAATTTCTGTCCTCAATGTATGAAATGATGCTAGAAGGAAAGTGGAGCTGCCAATCACAATGGTCAAATTCAACATCAACTTGTATTGCAGAAAAGCAATAATAAACAAACATAAGAAAAGAAAAAAACGTAACCTTAGTTATGTTAACTGTAGGAAAAGAAATCCCAATCAAGAAGCCAAACACCACTCCAATGATTGTCGTTATAACAAGCCTCACACTCTCATTTGGTTGCCTAAAACTTGCGCTACAAGTCATAATGCAATTGAACATAGATGTATATCGGTTAAGTAAAAAAAAAATATAATAGTATGTCAAAACTAATTGGCGCAATTTCTCAAAAAAAAAAAAAAAAAAAACTATAAGCTAAACAACCTGCGTCCAAGGTTCCCAAGTTTTGCCATAGCATCTCAACTCTGGAACCACAAAGAGAGAGACAATCTTGTAACTGGAAACTAATCCACATTGTTCAGAAAGTTCATAATTGGTAATTCTTTAAGAAACAATGTGGATCTTCATTGACAAGCAATAGCACAATACCAGCAGGACCTGAAGTTCCATAAAAAAAGTTAAAAAATAGGGTACTCCGGCTCAAAAGACAAATTATAACAGCCTACCTATATCTCAATGACTAATGGCAAGAGAAGTTCAAGTAGCCAAACAAGATTGGTATTTGCATAAGGAAATAGTACTTCATTCAAAAGGAATCACATATCATTCATAGAAGGAAATATACCAGAGTGAGAAATCAGATGACACCTATGTCAGCTAAGATTGGAATTATCAGACATAAATTTCATGTAGCAAGAAAAACTGTTTACTTTAGTAGTGTATCTTATATGCTTAAGAGGCAGATAAAGTGTGCATAAAATACTTTCAAAATTCAGCTACAAAGGAGAATTTCTGACAATATGCAGATATTACTTTATATAAAATCTAATTTCATATTTATGAGGAAGGGTAGTGTGTTCAAGAGTACTTGAGCTTGTGGGAGAAGAAAACTTGCTTCCCATACCGATCAAGACTTTTTCATACATTGCATTATTTGTGCGTAGCTAGACCATATGATATAACAGACCCGAAAACAAAATCCAGGATTTCTTTTAAGCTTCCAATATGCCAAATTCCCTTTCTTTTACATGAGGGGTAGAGTTTTCCCAACTCTTTCAAATTTCTGGCTGATGTTTTTTCCCTCTTACATTAGCATCATGAAGCAGCAAAAACATATAGCAGACATTCCTCAACTACGGCTAAAAAGTAGCACAGACAACAAAGTGACAGTAACACCAACGGTCTAAAGAAGAAAGGTCCCCTACAGAAACAATTGCAGTGCCTACGTAATTTACCACCAACAAATATCTATTTTAAATATTTTAAAGAGAGAAATAATGAACAAATATTCTATTTTCAAGTAACATAGTTTTCCGGTATAATTAAAGTTTAGCCAAACTGTTGACAAGTAATCATGACCATACAAGCTTTTGTCAATTTTAGATTCAGTTAAAATTGCGGATCGGCCCAGCAACTTAATTACAGGCCTAGCTGTTTGACCCTGAAGTGAATTTGGCCGAGTGCAACCTAAGGTAAACTTATAAAAGCACCTAATGTGTCGCTTGCAGCACACCAAAAGGTAGTATATATCAAGATTGTTACTGTTTTAGATAGTTTGATCGGACGAAACTATAAAAAGGATACTATATCGTCGTCGCAACAACATTTCCTTTATTCGCATATAGTATGTAACTGCACTAGTTTGGCAAACAGAACCAACATGTGCTCCATTCCACATAATCGGCAAATTCTAATTCCCTCGTGATACAGAAAGGCATATTGCCTAAAGGCCGATGTTCTACAAATCCAAAAAAATAAAATAAAATCCCCGTACTCCTACTAAACAGGCATTCCAAATATGACAACACCGTCAGCTATGCTACAAGGACACGAATACGACACAGACCACAAGATACATACACGGGGGCACAGAAATGGAATTACTTTTGGTATCCGTGTCGCTTTCGGGTCCGTGCAACAAAAGTCATCAGCGCCAGGGTGATGATATTTCACACTCGGTCGCCAGAAACTTTACTACTCAAACCCTACTAAGAAAAAAAATTAAATTTTGAAGTCCTCATTTCCGCCATTGACGAAACAAAGGTGGAGCAACCAAATACGACATTTCCTTCGAAAGCCTAAGAATAAACAAGAACAAGTAGATCACCACCACCTGGAGGCTGACGAAGCGAAGGGTCAGATCTCTCTCTCCTCCAATCGAAACCCTAGAATTGAACCAGATCGATTCGAACCAAATCGATCCGAGAGGAAGGAGGAGGAGGAATCAATCTCTCTCTCTCTCTCTCTCTCCAAGAAAAATGTAGAGAGAGAATTTGAAGGAAT
The DNA here is from genome assembly GCA_036927795.1 of Iris macrosiphon. Classification (NCBI taxonomy): domain Eukaryota; kingdom Viridiplantae; phylum Streptophyta; class Magnoliopsida; order Asparagales; family Iridaceae; genus Iris; species Iris macrosiphon. Next base: position 178,046,693 of record JAYESA010000013.1, on the reverse strand, counting down.
TTATATATAGAGAGAGAATTTTTCTAGTATGAAGAAGCAGCAGCAGCTCTCTCTCTCTCTCTCTAACAAATCAGATTATGCATTATCACTAGAAAACGGTTACGGATTTTGCAATACACCACTTTTATAGGGACTCGAGTGGAACCAGATGAGAATGTCTTGGGAGTTGCGGATTCCCCCTCTGGAGTTCCACAAATTGCCGATGGGATTATTTATTTACTGGTGGGTTTGCTCATAAGTCCCTGATATGATTACATTTGCATCTGGAGGCTCTTTAAGGAAAATAATTTAATTTAATTTAATGCTTTCTTTTTCTCTCTTTATTTTTATTAATATCCGCGCATTAAAATTCGATTCTTTTGGAAGATACCAACCCCCTTTTTTTCTACTTGTGGAAGAAAATTAATTACTTCTTATTTTATTTATTTATTGGTTATACATTAATTATCAGTAATTAAGCATGTAAGATATGGATATGATATACATGTTTTGTATTTGATAGACCCCATAATTGCATTTAACACATGCAATTTATTTTTTTTATAAACGAAGTCATATAATTTTGCTATTATATATAAATAGATTGCAAGTTAGCATGTGACATGTTTATTTTGTTCATTACATGTCGTCTTGAATCATATATTTCTACATAATATCTTTGTCATTTGTTATCGTATATTTTTTTATTTCTATGAAATAATAAGTATAAATTTTTTATTTAAATATTAGTTGTACTACTAAAAAAATACTATTTATTTTAAATATATGTATAAATAATAATAAAAATTAGTACAATACGTAAGAATGAGTTATGTATGTTGGACTGATAGGATAAATATTTTAACATGTTCTATCAACTTTCTCCTATTGATCAAACATAGCAATGATTTATTTTTACAATATTAAACATTTGCTGATATCCTATTTTTTATATATTTATTTTTTTCTAAAATAATATCTAATCAAATATTGACTCATATTCCGTTTTCTTTTATATAATTATTTTTTCTAAAATAAACTAGTTTTAAGGGTTTTGTTTATAATTAGTGTAACAACCCAATATCCTTAGGATTTATTTGTTAAGTCTCTTATCCATAAGATAGTTCCAATATTGTGATGCCTCATCCATGAAAATTCGATTTTTTATTTCAAGACAAGGAAGGATTAATTTTAGGAGGAAAAGTGATACTACCAAAATCCAAATATATAATAGAGATGAACTTAAAAAAAATCTGGAATTTTGCAAACAGGACCTTAGTTGAGCCAAATGTCCCTTTGCTGTTGGAGGGGTTTTGGTGCCCAAAATTTTCAAAATTCGGGAAACACGAAAGTGAGGACGGTAAGTTGTACCTGCGGAGGAGCATATCATGACCTTCTCTGATTTTATGGGACGGCGGCCAAAAAAAGATTTGAAACTTAGTCAAGCGTGGATGGGTTACGCGACATGTTCACACCACGGACATCAAGGTTTGTACTGGGCCGTCCATAACTCGGTTCGGGCCCACGCGATCAAATTCGTAATGGACGGAGGCCAGGTCGGCCCAAAATTGTAACGGGGCTGTAGGTTCGGCCCGTAGCCCCTATCGGATTCGGAGTTGTTTAGCTCCAAAAGTTCGGTCTTTTTATAGGTCCAGTAAAAGTTTAATCCATATGTAAATTTATATATATACACTAAAAGAATTATAATAGATAGAAGGATATTTGAATCCAAGATCTCCTAATACCTTATAACTTTCCTAGCTAGTCACTAAATCCACTTTATTTTTTTTTATCCACTTTATATATATATATATATATATATATATATATATATATATATATATATATATATATATATATATTAAAATTGAACGACATGCGGGCTGAGCCAGGCGCAACCCGAATTTAGTCCGGACCCAGCCCGAAACTACCCGGGTCTCGGTCATGACTTGATTTGGATGTTAGCTTTAAAAAGCCGGCCCAACCCGAGCCGCATTCCTAGTCGAGCTGGTCCGGCCCAAATTCGATCAACATTGGGTCCGGGCAGCCCGATACACACCTTGACACGAGCACATAAAAAGCTATAGCGTAAGGATGCATCGTCTCTCTCGAAGAGAAGAGGGAGAAAGTGAGAGAATTAAGGGTGAGCGTTCGATTTATTCGGTTTCAACCGAATTGAAATAATTATAACCGAATAAACTGAACTTTTAAAAATCCAAAACCGAACCGAAATTATCCATAACCGAACCGATAATCGATTATGTTTGTTCGATTATTTTTGTTAGACTATTTTTATTGTTTAATGGATCGGACCCAAAGTTAAAATTGTTGATAAATTATATTAAAAATATATAATTTTTGTTCATTCGTTTCGTTGTATTTTAAAGTCGGATTCAAAGTTGGACTGGTTGTTAAATTATCAAAGTTGTATTTTAAAACACATACATAAAATTATTATTTTCAAAATACAAAATAATATATATATTTTTAATCATAAAATATGTATAAAATTGATAGTATTTACACAATTATTTGGACCAAAATCGAAATTGAATAATAATTTTTAGAATTTTCAAAATCGAACAGAATATTTTTTAAATCAAACTTAATCTTTATTCGATACGGTTTTCGGTCCAAAATCGAATAATAGTCAACCCTAAAGAGAATGTGTGTGTTTAGGGGTGGAGCTATAGAGGGTCCAAGCGCCCCTAAAGTGCTCAGAAGGGTGTTTGCTTGTAAACGTCTTGTTCCAAATTTTTGTCATAACCAAGAGCAACTAGTCAATTAGGACACCAAGATGAAGGCTTTGCTAAGAGCACAAGATGCATGAGAGGTTGTCGAAAAAGAATATGTATGTTGAGCCACAAGATGGGACTTCATTATCTCAAGTTCAAAATGAGACGTTGAAAGCTTCAAGAAAGAGGGAAAAGAAAGCTCGTCTTTGATGATAATATGTTCGAGTTGATTTCAAGACAACCACCTCCAAAGAAACATGAGAAAAACTTAAAAAAAAAATGCAAGGAGAAGATGATGAAGTTAGGTACGTCTCCATACTTTAAGAGGTGAATTTAAAGCTTTACATATGTATGAAAGAGTCTTGAAACTACTCACGAACTACTTTGCTAGTGTTTGGCCATTGTTAAACAATTGAAAAAAAATGGTGAAAGTATGACCAACAATGAGTGATAGAGAAAATCCTTCACTCTTTGTTTTCACAATTTGAACATGTTGTATTAACTATTGAAGAAATCAAAGACTTGGAGTCCATGACTATTGAGCAACATAATGACTCATTACAAATCGATGAAGAAAGAAGAAGCAAGGCTCTTTGGAGCAAGTCCTTCAAACCAATATCACCTTCAAGTAGAACGAAGAAGCTTTACCAACTATATTATAGGAATATGTTTATTCATATAGTTTGATTTCAATTTTTTGAAGTTAGATATAGATTATTTATATGCTTATCGAGGAAGGGGTTCGACATGTTGGTTAGAAGAATAGATTTAGGATTTATTTACTTTATGGGAATAGTTGTTTTAGGATAGTTTCTAATAATTGATTAGTTTAATTTGATGGATTAGGATATGCTTGATTATTTAATATATGTTTAGGTTTAAGGTTTTGATACACATAGGACCATACTTTAGATATGCATAAGCAGTAATCCTAGCTATTTTTATTGGATTTTGTTAGCTAATTAGGATTAGAATACATTAAGGTTATGCTAATTTAATTAGAAGTTCAATATGCATCTAATTCATTTGTTAATTATTTTTACTTATTTATTTAACTAACTTAAAATAAATAATCAATTTACATAATTAACGTAATAAATTGGGATTAAAGTATCTATTTATTTTACTTAGCTATTTTATTACCTACTTATTGTAAAAGGTATTTGAAAGCCTAGTGTAAAAGATTTTTAAAAATATATGAAAAATTACTGATCTGGGACAAGGGGTTTATAGTCCATCTTCTAGAGATGTCCTAATATTTGTTGGTATTTTTTACTTAGCTTTGGGAGTTTTAGTCCCACATTGGAAAATTACCAATGTGTATATCTCAATATATAGCTATGCTTAGTATTGGTATATGCACATGGGGTGGAGGCCCATGTGGGTTGACTTGCCTAGAGGGATTAAGTGTGAACTCCATTATGACAATCGTTGTTTTGTCACCACCTTTGGAAAGTTTTTCTTAGGAGCTAAGCCCTGAAGGGGCTTAGTGACTCGGACTCGGACACGGGCTCAAGGGCGCAAAGCGGCACTTTGCACTTAGCTCATCGCATGGTGCTCGTGCGCTCATTTATGCGCACGAGTTGCATGCATGGTTGCTAGCTCAGACGCATGCGGCCAAAGTGTTATGTGTCCCGGTGCTATGCGGCCAGGGGTTATGCGGCCTGTCGTTATGCAGCCAGGTCTTTGTGGCCAGGCGCTATGCGGCCTGGGGCTATGCGGCCTGACGCTATGTGGCCATGTTTGGATGAGCGAGTCTCATGTGAAGAAAATATGGTCAGCTTTAGGCGGCGCATACAGCGCATGGTTTTCTGTGACTTCCGGAATATACGGCGTGAGCGTTTACTTTCTGAGTTTGTCGACGTTGTCTGTCTCGTGCAGTACAACGTGTCAGGCAATAGAGATGGCGCATGCGGTGCAGACGGCGCATGCGGCTCTGACACCAAAATTTTGGGGGATCTGGTCGGTCAGCGCATATACGGCATGGAGTTTCCTCAAGCCGCATATGTGTTATTTTCCTCTATATATATAGAGGACCTCCTCTTTTATTTGAGAAAAGAGAAAATATATGAAAAATTTGAGAACACTAGATCATATGCGGCCCAGAGTGTCTCCCTCTCACATGGTATTTTTTTAGTATTTTTTAAAAGTGACATTGAGCGTTCCAGAAGTTCATTTGTGTACTTGCTGGTTACTGGGGACATATCATCTGTACGGCAAATCTTGCTTTGAGCAACGGTAGTTTTGACCACCCTAGCAAGGAGCTTTTCTTCAGCTTTTTCCTTTGCTTCGTTCTTTCTCATTGTAGCGTCTGCGAAAGTAAAAAGAAGAACGTTTTACTTATTGCTTGTTGTAATCTTCATTTTTCTTGAAGTCAGTTTATAACCTATTCTTGGTTCATGCTTCGTTGGAATCAAGAAATATCAGATGATGAACTCATGTGTGAATATCTGATCTCGATGACAACTTGGGTTCCAGCAGAGAGCGGACCTTCGGGTCTCGCTAGTAGCTCTTCTATGACCCGCGTTCTACCATCTTTGATCCGTCTCAGGACTAAAAATCTTAAAGCAAGATCCGAAGAAAGAGGTAGAACATCCGATCAAGTCTTCTCGGCAACAAGTTTTTACAAACTTGAGAAGATTGACGGGATACACTTCGAATAATTTGATGAGGAATGAGTCCTTTGTCAAATATTGAAGGTGAGTTATCGGAAGCTACCATTTTCCAGGATGGAGGAGTTAGCATTTGAAGGACGCGCATTCCAGTTGAAAGAAAGATTATAAGATGACCAAGGATTGCAGAGTTTGAGCATGACAGGATTAGCGTAAGACAGTTCTTGGCGGTTGGCAAGACTTGGCCGCATGGAACTTTCAAGCCGCATGGCAGTCTCTTGCCGCATAAAGACTCTTGTTGCATGGTAGCGCAAGACAGTTCTTGGCGGTTCGCAAGACTTCGCCGTATGGCTACTACGAATACTATCGAGACCGCGAATGCTGCCAATACCGGAGCTGTTTACCGACGGCCCTTCGCTTACTTCTCTTTGCTGCATGAAGACTCTTGCCGCATGGAAGCGCATTGAAGGTCTTGGCCCATGACAGAGCTGGCCGCATAGTGGCTTATGCGCATGGAAGTCTCTGTGCATGGCAAGGCTGGTGCATGGTGGGCTTTGCACATAAAGGTCACTACTCTGGACAAGACTTGACGCATGGCTGGAATTGGAACTTGAGAGCAGAACCAATTCAGACCAGTATAGCAAGGTATAGCTAAAACTTTGTTCCTTTGATTACTTAACTTGGTTGCTATGATTGTGCATGTTGAGTCACCAAGCGTGGTTGCTGACTGGTGGGTAGACACTGGTGCATCTGGCCACGCATGCACTAGAAAAGAGAAATTCACCAAGAAAGGGCACTATCTTAGAAGAATGTCTCTATGGTGAACATGTGTCAAGCAGAAGATCTAGGGATCAAGATTATGATTCTGGACTTCCGGCTTGAGGAAGTGATTGCTCTTATTGAGTTATGACGCATCTGAGACGTGTCTTTTTCAACAAAAATGTCTAGTTCAGGAATATCTCCAAGATGTGGGGGTAAGGAGGTGGAGAGACGTGATGGCTGTGTTCAGACATAGGTAGTCAGGAAGTCGTTTAGACGGATGACTACAAGTACAGATCCTATAGAGCTGGTGCGCTAAGATATCTGTGACTTCTATTCTCCACAAAGGGCCGAGATAAAGTTTATCACTTCTTTCTTCGATTATTTTTTGGAAAATGTGTTCGCGTATCTTCTCATAATCGAAGGATGAAGCATTCGAGAATCTCAGGGACTTCAAGTTTGGAGCTGAGCGTCATACCGGTCTACAACTCAGTAGACTCAAAAGTTTTCAATACGAAGAGCATCGTTCTTTGGATTCACATCATTCTTTGGATTCACATCGTTCATCTTAGAACATGGAATTGACTATGGAACATGCATCGTTCTTTGGATTTGCATTGTTCAGCTTAGAACATGGAATTGACTATGGACATCGTTCTTTGGATTCACATCGTTCAGCTTAGAACATGAAATTGACTATGGAACATGCATCATTCTTTGGATTCACATCGTTCAGCCTAGGACATGGAATTGACTATAGAATGATATCTTCGTACTCTCCTAATCCATTGAAGGTGCAGATAGGAAGGACCGACAGTTGACAATAATAATGATTTCTATATTGGCCTTCCAGATAGTATGTGGGAGACGGTTGCACTTACGGTCATATCTTTAGTACCGTTCGTCACTTCTGATATAACTCTGGTTCAAAGTCAGATCTACATGAATATCGTCCGATTGTGGGATTTTTTTGGAGGACAGTATCAGCCAGAGTTGTTGGCACTTATGTAGAAGAAGACATAGTCCAGGAAGGAGTTGTCTTTTAAGAGACAACATTTGAACCAAAAATCGAAGAGTAGTCAGCTAGAATAGTCAAGAGGTCAAAAAACCAAAGATGATGTTATCACCTATCATATAGAGGTCGTACCACTTACCAACGATGAGGCGATGAAGACCAGGGACTCGGTCTGCTGGGAGGAGGCAATCCATGAAGAGATTGACCCTAAAACAATACTTGAATGTTGATCAATCTTTCTGAAGGAGCTAAACCTATCAGATGCTTATATATCTTCAGTAGAAGAAAATGAAAGCAGACAGAACAGTTGAGTTCAAGACTAGGCTTATAGCCTAGGGATTTTCTCAGATACAGGGGACTGAGTTTTGTGGCACCTCATTGAAGTATCATATATCAGGATGAGGATTGTCGTAGATGTTATTCATAAGCTGATTGTTTATCAGATGAAGGGAAGACAACAAGTCTTGGAGGAAGACATTCATGAGAGATTCATGGACAACAGTCAGAATTATTGTCATTCAGGTTTGAAGACAGTATGCAGGTTGGTGATATCTCAAATACGGCCTGAAATAAATCCCATGATGTGGAAGCAGAAGTTTGACAAGTCATCTAGTCAAAGTTATCGCAGGATCAGCAAGACAGACAAATGTGTGTACACAAAGTTCGCTGATAAGAAATGAGTCATCTTTTGTATCTATGTGGATGACTTGCTAAATCCCAACTGTGGATATAGAAGTTTTGCTAGAACAAAGATGTTATTTTTTCAAACTCAGAACATGGGATTGCAGATGTCATACTAAGGATATAAGATAATCCGGATGCCAAGTGGGCTTGCTCAGTCACAAGCTCTCTGCATAGGAAGATTGTTCATACACTTTGGGTATCAGTATCGATATTCCTCAGGTGTAACATGAAGATGAAGAAGCCTAATCTAAGGGAAAGCATCAGACAGTTGGTGTACTCAAGCATCATCAGATGCATGATTTTGAGTACCACCAGGCCTGATATAGCTCTCGCTGTAGGGATACTGAGTCAGTGCATGAGCAGTATGTATGTTATTGAACACTTTAAGCTCTAAAGAGAGTCGTCAGAATTCTCAATTGGACTCAGTGGTATATCCTGCACTACAGTAGTTATCCAGATATGATGGAAGGCTTCAGTGATGCTAATTGGTGCTCAAGAAAGAAGAGTGAAAGATCAACAAAAGGACGTGACTTCTCCAGGAGTGGTGCTGCTATATCGTGGAAGTCGAAGAAGCAGTCTTTCGAAGAAGCAGTCTTTACTCTCAGAATTTTATGCACTATCAGCTGCAACATATAAAATATGATGGCTTTGGAAGCTCTCAGATGATCTTCATATGGTTAGTACACAGGTTTGGGTGATACCGACATACTGTGAAGACCAGAAAGCTGCAACGGTGGCATCTATTCATCTCTTCAAGGGTATGAAGAGAACTGTGTGGATAAAATACAGAACACTAAATGAGCGCAGCTAGCGTGGATCATTACATTGGTTAATATTCAGAGCCAGGTGATTCTGGCATATCCGTTCATGATAGGCCTCAAGGGCCAGTACAAAATATTGAATGAGCGTAGCTAGCATGGATCATTACAGTGGCTAAAAGATCGGAGTTAGGTGAATCTGGAGGATCCGTTAATAATAGGCCTCAAGTGCCAGCTGATCGTAAGAACTATAAAGGAGCATAGTACTCCATGCTACCGTGGGATGACACTACCATGAGGTACTTCGACAGGGTAAAGCCTCAGCTTCGGGCCATGTCACAACGACAGTAGCACCGCATATAGTCAAAGTCAAGTACTATAAAGGCGCGTAGTACTCCATGTTACTATAGGTTGACACCACTATAAGGTACCTCGACAGGGTAAAGCCTCGGCTGTAGGCCATGTAACAGCGACAGTAACATCGCATATAGTCAAAGACACATCAGATATGGGCTTGGAGGACCTCTGGTATTGCGTCTCTGCAATCATACCATTTAGTTTTATGCTATTTGTTCAAAGAGAAATCTACTAAGTATCTAGCTATTGGTTCAAGGGAGGACCATTGACTAGAATAATATCAGGTACATTAGGTAGTCCTCAGGGATATTATGGGATACGTACCCGGAACTACTGCAGTCTACTATTTTTTTCTTAATTAGAACATTTTCAGTGGAAGGATGGCCTTGACGCCTTAATGTGTTCTCGGGCAGAGTGGATGTCCGACGTGTGTTGCAGGAAGCACGAGTAGTTTTAGCACTATAAGGGACTTGTATCACATGCTACAATGGTGTGACACCACACGAGGGAGTGAACCTCGGCTTCGGGCCATGTTACAGCGACGATAACACCGTACATAGGCGGGTAGCCTAATGCAGAAAAGAGATAGAGTGTAGTAGTAGTAGTACAATATTACAAAGAGGTATGTGACCTCATGCTACAGTGGGTGGTACCACATGAGGGAGTGAACCTCAACTTCGAGCCATGTTACAACGGCGTAGCACCGCATGGAAGTGCAAGACTTCATACTGGGAGCAAGTACAATACTACTAAGAGGCATGTGACCTCATGCTACAGTGGGTGACTCCACATGAGGGAGTGAACCTCGAATTTAAGCCATGTCACAACGGTGTAGCACCTGTCACTATCACATTCTGAAAACAGGGATATTTTCGACTTTTTATATATTATTAATATTATGGTATTTATATTAAATGATTTCTCGATAGGTGTATTTAAATTAAATAATTTCGTGAGATATATAATTAAATATATTATTATTTACAGTGTTCATTAATGTTTGAGCTGGTAGACTTAACCTAGAAGCCCACTAGACGAACACCTGACAGAATTATGGGGATTATGTATTTAATCGTTTTATTTAGAATTAAATTATTGGAGGTAGTAATTAACTACCGTAATTTATTTTAATTATTGCGCATTGTCGTTGCTTCGATATTTGGAGCGCTATCCTAGCTTTTGCCTTCCAACAAATTTCACAACCTTACCCTAGACGTTCCTGCCTTCCATTCTGATATTTTTGCAACTCCTAATTATGATCTCTTGAGCTTCATTTTAGCCGCACAATATTCGTCGCGGACGTTTATTTAATTCCTAAATAAATTTCCACTTTGTATCGTTGTGCGTTCCAATCAAAATTGGAGGCAATCTTGACCTATTTTTCGTGCGACCCAAATTAGGATAATATTCTGTTCTGAGTCTTCTTCACTAATGATATTGATGACCCGGCCTGATTTTGGCCCCATGTACTCCTAATTAATTTTAGAACACAGCTTACATTTTATTTCTAATTAAATTGAGGATAACATTTTGACTGATCCCGTTAATCCCGATTTAATTCCAGTACCCTGCTATTTGAGCCCGTACGACACACACAACGCCCCCCTCACTCTGTAAAATGCCAAACACCGAATCGCCCACCCAATTTTCATCATTTTATGCGTCTGTGCAAATACCCAAATTTAAGGGGGCTAATTTGCAAATTTGTATTAGGTGTCAACACCCCATTGGTTCAACTAAATGGAGAGCCCCAAACATTGGACTAGTCAACCCTCATTCCTATATGAATAAAAATCTCTCAGGTCAGATCTGAGCCACCCATTCAAAATGGGGCTCATCATCACCATTCATTTCCCTCACACTCTCTCCCTATTTAATGTCCTATCACCAAGCCCTAATCCCCAAAAATCTAGGGAATCCCCCACATTCTCACAAACCGTAGCCTCCACATTTTCATTCTTTTTCTTCTTCTTTCTTTCTTCCTTTCTTCTTCTCTTCTTCTTCTTCTTCCTTCTTCTCCACCTCCTTTTTATTTATTTTGAATTTAAGCAAAGGGGGGAGGAATATCTACCACTGATTCACTCCTACACCCGGCCGACCACCGGCCAAGCCCCGACCCCGGCCCGGCCGAGCTTCCCGCTGCAACTCCTCTCGACTCCACCATCTACATTGCCGCCACTCGAGCCCGGTCCGGCCTGCTGCAACTCCGGCACAGCCTAGCTCATCTCCCTGCATCCCCGACCTCACAGCTCCCGGCCAGCCCTGACCTCCACACCGGAGCCGACCCCCATCGATCACCCGACCCTCCAGGCGAGCCTCCCTACCGGCTCTACTCCCCTGATCCTGGAGCCCCCTCGCTCCACCACCCTCGTCTCCGTTCCCGACAAGATCCACCGCTTGTTCCGCTGCATCTCCCCTATCCGACGAGCTACCCCGAGCTCATCCCGCAGCTCAGCCGCTCCTCCCCCCGAGCTACTGTCATCGAACCCGAGCTCCCCCTCCGGAGCCGAGCTGCTCAGCCACTGCACCGACGAGAGCTCTCCAGTCGACTCTCTTCTCCGGCAGCACAGCTCTCCTCAATCCCCATCCCCCAGCGTTGCATTCCTTCATCCGGCGAGCTCCTGCCGGAATCACCACTCCATATGAACTTCTTCCCCGACCACGCAGTCCGTCGATCCCTGAGCTCCGGCCTCCCTTCAGCATCTCCCCGCACTTCCTCCCCCGCCTGAGTTTCCTCTCCGATCAGCCTGCACCCCGACATCCCTCTGCTCAACTCCGGCGAGCACCCCGTCTTCCTCCTCCTGCATTTCCTCCTCCTGCTGTACATCATCACACTCCGGCACCACCACCACCTCCGTCACCTCCACACCCCGACTCCGGCCAAGCCCCTGTGAGCTCACCTCCTCTCCCTCTCCCTCCTTCATTTTTAGTATGTATAAATACGTAGATAGGTGTATGTATACGTGTATGTGTATACATATACATAATGTATACGTATACATATATGTATATATATTTAATATAATTTATATATATATACGTATTTAAATGTATATGTGTAAATGTATATGTATATGTGTATTTCAATTAATATATATATATGTATGTATTTTGGTATGAAAATATATATGTTTGGTATATGTATACATACATACATACATACATACATACATACATATATATATATATATATATATATATATATATATATATATATATATATATTATATTATATATATACTTAATTATTAATTGATATATGTATATAGGTATTTGTATATACATTTAGCATTTTTATTTGGTATATTTGGTACATATATATTGTTTAACTAATATATATATTATACATGAAATTAAATGGTACATATATATATATATATATGTATATATATTGTATATGTATTTAATTTGGTGTATATATATATATATATTGTAATGATATATGTTAGTTAAAGATATGTATATTTATATATCTCTACTAGATGACCCGAGTGTGGATACGGACACCCCGTAACTCCACCTGACCTATAATCCTGTGAACTGTTAGTTGACTGCCATGCGTACGCTGACGTACTGGCAAGCCCCGTACCATTTTGATCGTCTGTCTTGCCCAGCAAATCGCAGACGCGACGCCCGTGCAAATTTGACGCACACTGACCCTAGATTGACCAGTGCCATACCTGGCATAGCCCCTGAGTTATGTGTTTGAGTTGTGTTAGTGTAGCATCTGATGCAAATATTGTATTATTTTATTATATGTCTATAGGACTGTCGGATCCTCCAGACGATACTCTGGGACAGGACATTGGTATTACCAGCTAAGGACCCAAGGCAAGTACATTCTCTGATTAGCTTCTAATTTATGATATCTCCTATGTTCATTATATCTAGTATAAATATCCATATTTCGACACACTGGTTACACGAATTGGTGTATACGGATCTCGTCATGAGATGTTATTCCTTGTTCATGGTGTAGCTTGTACAAGTCTTGCTTTATTGATATCTTGTACATGTACAGACACTGATTTTCTGGGAGATTTGCTACCTCCCTAGGGAATCCCGTGCCATAGCGTACCATGATTAGATCTACTATACCAGTCGGGGGTGGGGAGTATTTTAGTATAGATATGTGATCATACTCAACTTTACATGCATCATAGCTCACCCCACATCTCACGTCGGGTGCGGCCTGACCATTTACATGCTTCATAGCTGTTACGTGTGATTAGCCTGACCTCTACATGCATCATAGCTAACCAACGATTAGCCTGAACTTACATGAATCATAGCTAATCACATGTAACCAGCCTGATCAAGTTCCCAAGCCGATCACATGTTAAAGCTAGTACTCACACACTTAGTCATAGTATTCTTGCTCATTGACATATTGTTTCCTTTCCTGCATTTACTTACAGTATGTCCAGTATATCCTTTATTGTATGTTTCTCGTACCTATACATGCATCTTGTATATTTCTATCTATATACTGCTACATAGTTTATATCATTGATATAGAACTGCTATTTAGAAATGTACTTTGCTCCCTTCCTGACTGGAAAACATTTTCCAGACTATGCCTAGAGGACTGGTATCCGACACTTGTGGACCACAGAGTGAGTAGCTGCAGTCTTGGACTTAGTAGTGCAGTCATGATTCTGGAAGGTCTAGCCGGAATCACTAGATATCTAGTTAGTTTCCTTCAGTAGTTTATTTGGTACCGGATTTGTCTCCGGTATTTTGTTGAGACTTGGATTTATTGTTGAGTTAGATTTATTTACATTAGACTTGTGTTGTATTTCATTTTATTTCTTCGATTTCTTATCGTGTTGTAGTTATGTGATTGAGTATTGTTATTCATTTATATTGTGTCATCCGTTCCTCCTTATGGAGATTGGATGCTCGTGTGAGATTGCTTAGTTAGTATCATGACCTAGACAGCGTTCTACCGCCGATGCTGCGGCGTAAGCTGGACGTACCCACGCTCTCGTACCCCTAAATTGGGTGCGGGTCATGACAGCACCACACAGGAGCGCAAGGCTCCATGTTGTGTGTAGTAACGGCACTACTAAGAGGCATGTGTCCTCATGTCACAGTGATATGACACCACAAGAGGGGGATCCTCGGCCTTGGGTGACCATATCATGTGGTGTAGCACCGCATAGAAGCGCAAGGCTTCGTGCCAAATAATAAACTCTCTATAGTAGAAGAACTCACCTATGTCGTCTCTTGGAGGAAAGCTTGTAGATGCCGAAGAAATATACACTGAGACCAAGTCAGCACATGGCCTTTAAACGTACGACCGAATGGCACAACAGAGGTCATTGTGTGAGTAGGAAGAATAATATCTATGGTACAAAATTTAAGGCTTAGTCTATTCTTGTATCGTACTGTTGATTGACCTATGCGGGAATATTCAAGTCGTCGATGACATCTATCCTAATGCATGATGGCAGTCACTATAAGGAATGCTCAACCATATATTATGATATATGTGGGAGATTGTTGGTGTTTTGCACTTAGCTTTGGGAGTTTTAGTCCCACATTAAAAAACCACCAATGAGTATATCTCAATATATAGTTATGCTTAGTATTGGTATATGCATATGAGGTGGAGGCCCATATGGGTTGACTTTTCTAGAGGGATTAAGTGTGAACTCTATTATAATAATCTTTGTTTTATCACCACCTTTGGAAAGTTTTCCTTAGGAGCTAAACCCTGAAGGGGCTTAGCGACTCGGACTCGGGCATGAGCTCAAAGGCGCAAAGTGGCGCTTTATTGGCGCACTTTGCACTTAGCTTGTCTGCATCATCGCATGGCGCTCGTGCGCTCCTTATGCTCCTGAGTTGCATGCACGGTTGCTAGATCGGGCGCATGCTTCGTGGCGCTATACGGCTAAAGCGTTATGCGCCCCGGCGCTATGCGGCCAAGGAACTATGCGTCCAGGCGTAATGTGACCAGGGGTTATGCGGCCTGAAGTTATGCGGCCAGGGGCTATGCGGCCAGGCGCTATGCGGCCAGGGCCTTTGTGTCCAGATGCTATGCGGCCAGGTTTGGATGAGCGAGTCCCGTGTGGAGGGGACATGGTCAGCTTTAGGCAGCACATGGTTTTCTGTGACTTCCGGAATATACGGCACATGCGGGACGGGCGTCTGTTTTTTTCGTTTGGCGTCACTGTCTGTCTCGTGTAGTACAGTGTGTCAGGCGGCGGAGATGGCGCATGCGATGCGGGCGACGCATGCGACCCTGAAACCAAGATTTTGGGGGATCTGGTTGGTCAACGCATATGTGGCCTGGAGTTTCCTCAAGCCGCATAGGTGCTATTTTTCTCTATATATAGAGGGCCTCCTCTTTTATTTGAGGAGAGAGAAAATTATGAAAAAACTGAGAACACCATATCATATGCGGTCCAAAGTGTCTTCCTCTCACATGATATTTTCTGAGTATTTTTTGAAGGTGACATTGAGCGTTCCAGAAGTTCATTTGTGAACTTGTTGGTTCCTGGGGGCAGATCGTCTGTACGACGAATCTTGCTTTGAGCAATGGTGATTTTGACCACCCCAGCAATGAGCTTTTCTTCAGCTTTTTTCCTTTGCTTCGTTCTTTCTCATTGTAGTGTCTGCAAACGTAAAGAGATAAATGTTTTACTTGTTGCTTGTTCTTGGTTCGTGCTTCGTTGGAATTGAGAAATATCAGATGATGGACTCTTGTCTGAATCTCCGATCTCGACGACAACTTGGGTTCCAGTAGAGAGCAGACCTTCGGGTCTCGCTAGTAGCTCTGCTATGACTGTCACGCCCCAGTCTCAAAATACGTAGGACTAGGAACACGTAAGCATGCCAGCCATATGTATATGGCGACTCCAATATATGGATACCATAATACACACGTGCGCTGTAGAATGAATATAAACTCACATATGGTATATATAATGTCACAAGTCATAGATATGCTAATCTCATCCACACAACAAGTCATAGAAAAGAAATATTAAACTAGAATAAGGAGTCTGAAATATCCAAAATAATAGTCGGGTGGAGACAAATCCACTACCAATGACTATATCACAACTAAAATGAGAGATGAGGGTAATCTCCAATATAAAAATAAGGTGATGATAGAAGTATATCAACTAAGAAGATCAATCACTAGAGATAATCAACGATGCTCAGAAGGTAAGATCTTCCCGGCAGAAAGTAATGCGTCAGGTCCAGGCCCGTACTCCTGCGGATACTCCTGGTCGTCTATACCTGGCAAGGGACTAGGTCCTCAGAGGGACATAACAAGATACATAGAAGCAAGCCAATTGAATACAGTAAAAATGTATAATATTTAAAAATATATAAGTACGCTGTACAAGACAATCTATATGAATGCAAATGAGGACAACTTTTCGACATATGGACAAGGATAGGCTACTCGATCTAATCTCACAACTCACACACACGTCAGGAACATCATCAGTCGACATACCGCGGGGGTAGCGACCCTCGTGACTCCATCAATCGATATACCGTGGGGGTAGCGACCATCGGACATGACCACCATAGTGCGTGCTAGTTACTACGGTGTTACCAGAGTGGTTAAAGCCAATACGCCTACTGATTGTCCTCTATGATACTAAGTGTCAAGTGTGTGTCAACATATCTAATATATAATCATTACTGAAAGAAACTGCACATACAATAAATATACAAAAATATACTAAGCATGCAAAATACTGTAAGCAATTTGGCAAGGTATCTTGCCTGGCAAGAAAGCTAAAAAATGTAATGTCCAAATATCACGCACGCAGGAGTAGAAGCTGCGGCCTCAGAATGAACGTCTCCGAATGCTGAAATAAACATCACCAACGTTCTCAGAATAAGCAAAATAGCTAGAAAGTACTTCCCTTTCGTCCAATTTGGACACAAGGGCAAAACGGTAATTTCGGGTAAAAGTGGGGTCCACGTATGGCCCACTTTGCACCGAAAAATGTGCCAAGGGTAACAGTCTCTAAATGGGACAATTTATAGGTCAAACAAACTCTAGATGTCAATACAAACCCAACGATATGCCCAAATGTGGATTCCGATGGGCCGAACACAATTTCGCCCAAAAAGCAACCGTAGGGTCCGCCAATTGGCGACTTGGGCAACTGTCTCAGAATTGCGTGAAAATTGGGTCACAGGACCAGGGCGTTACCACGAGTCCAATGGCGCAAGTTTCATCGCAATCTGACGAGCGTGCACAAAATGCGCACAACTTTCGCAAAAGTTATGGCACGGGGTTTGTCCGCGGATACGGGCTGATTCTGGCGCGCATACGCATCCGAATCAGTTTTTATGAATGCTTACATGTTCGGTTATGTTGTGCGCACCGTTTGGTACACTTGGTACATGGCGGGGCGGTCGCGTTTGGCGGGGCGCGCTCCGTTTCACAACTTTTAGAAATCTGAAAAAAGTGTGTTCGCGGGATTTTCCAACGAATTTAATTCTACCTACAACAGTTAATAATCTAGGGTTATTTAATAAAAAATAAACTAAATCAAGTGGTCTCCGTATACCAAAAAGAATCATCAGATTCGGATCTCTGTGGTGGGAGATACGAATCCGGGAACATAGGTGATCACCGCAATTTTTTGTGATACCCAGAAGGTGGTCTTTTTTATCAACTTTGACGCTATTTTTGCCTATGGTTACACGTTGTTCGAGGTCTACTATCACATAGATATGGAAGAGGGTTAAGGGATGAGCATACCGGTGAAGATGGGGTGGCGTTTGGTTGAGCGAGGCAACAGAAAATAACTCTGGAACACAAGTACCTCGCTGCAAAAATCTGCAATGCGCGGGGTGCGCAGGGTCGTGGTCGTCGGGATTGGTTTGGACGGTCTGGCGTGGTTCTTCGGCTGTAGTGGCGGCTCTCCTTAAGTCTAGATGGGAAGAGGAAGAGATTAGGGTGATCTAGGGTTAGGATTTTAGTTGAAATAGAATATATATATATATATATATATATATATATAGGTATATAAGAGAGAAGAAGGGGGGGTCCGTTCGCGGGTGGTCTGGGTTGTGGTGTGGCTCACAACGCATGGGTGTGGCTGTGCTTAAAAGCCAGCGGGTGAGCTACAAGGGCGAGTAGGTCTGATGCTTATTTGCAATAGGCTATTATGGTTATTTGCAAAGGGGAGTGGCTCATAGCGGGTGGTTTGGCTTGGTAGCAAGGGGCGGGTGCTTAATATATGGCAGCGGGTTTTGCTTAATAGGCTTAGGCTGCTGCATATTTGCAAAAGGGGCTGCTGCATTGCTGTGAGCAAAAAGGGGCGGGCTCACATGCACAAGCGGGTTGAGTAGGTAGGTGTGGGGATCGGGTTGGAATAGTTAATAGTTAGGATCCAATAATGGTTCTCTTTTCTTTCCTTTTTCCTTTCTAATCTTTTCTTTCTAACTCTTTTTCTTTTATATTTCTTTTAATATATATATATATATATATATATATATATATTTATATATATATATATATATACACTCATAGAAAAATCTAAAACTATATTAATGCACACCATTAAGCTAGCAACTACTCAAGGGGTCTCCAACATGAAATCAATTCAGAAAAATTTCTAATGGTCCCATAAATCTCCTAAGTGCACCAACACCTAAAATAAAAATTAATAAAAATATATTTCTCCTAATTAGCCACTAATTACTATAATTAAATTAATAATTAACTAAAAAGAGAAATTACGGTTTTCTAGGATTAGGAGTTTTACAATGACCCGCGTTCTACCATTTTTGATTCATCTCAGGACTAACAATATTATAGTTCTAAAAGAGTCTAGAATTATCTATTGTTATATTTTGATAAGTATGTAGACTATTCTAAGAGTCCTATAAATAGGAGTGCTCTTTGTCCATCTTGTACACAATATCCCTATTAAAGCTTAGTGTTAGTATAATGTTTATTTCTTACTAATATTCTCTTCCATCAAATTCTTATCTCTACATTTTCTTTATTTTCAAGTTAGTTCTTCCTAGCTAGTTTGGCCTACCACAATCCTTCCCACAATAATAAGACTGTGACAAAATTAAGAATCATGAGTACAACCTCTCAGTATCGACCGATACTGATACAATATGGCCAATACCAATATTAGTCTGATATCGATCGTTACTAATACTTGACTGTTGTCATTGTTGGGGGTCCCTTTTTCAGTCAATTCGGTAGATAAATTAAACGGAAAGACTAATCAATAAGGATATAAAAGCATAATAAGATTGTAAAAGTATGTAAATCAAGAAAAAAAAGAAAATTTATTTATCACCGTTAAACCAATCGGCAGGGTGGTTACTATTTTATTCAATTTCTAAACTACTAAAAGATAACACAAAAAATACATAAAATTATACCTAATATATAAAATATTCTTTCAAAAATTTTAATAATTTTTTGTATTCTGATACAAAAAAAATCTATATTTCAATCTGAATTTAATCCAAAACTATACATACTACAAATACCATTGATTAACATTTCTTTATTTTAACCCTAACTAGAGAGAGAGAGAGCGCGTAGTTAGCCAGACCCTCGTGGCACCCATAGACGTCTTTTATATAGACTATGTCACGCCCCAGTCCCAAAATACGTAGGACTAGGAATACGTAACACGCCAGCCGTATGTATACGAACTCCAATATATGGAAACCATATACACACGTACGCTGTACATGAATATCCAATCCACAGTGGTAAATATATGTCACAACAAGTCACACGCAGTTCTATATCTCATCCACAGCACAAATAATAGAATAAAGGAAATCAATAAATGAATATCAAAGAAGCAGTCTCAAATAGTAATCTCAAAGTGTGATAGTCGGGTGGAAACAAATCCACTGCAAATCGACTATAATAAACTACTAAAGAGAGAAGAGAATAAACTCTAATATAAGAAATAATGTCTAGAAAAGAATAGCAACTAGAATCTCTAAACAGCTACAATGAATCACATATAATCAGAAGGTAAGATCTCCTCAGACTGATAGGAAGCGTCAGGTCCAGGTCCATACTCCTGCGGGTACTCCTGCTCATCTATATCTGGGAAAAGGACCAGGTCCTCAGAGGGACGTAACAAGATACATATAAACATGCCAATAAGTACTGAAAATAAACATCCATTGGGGTCGCCTAACCATCTATGTGAATGCAGTTTGAGGACAGCTTTCTAACAAGTGGGCTATCTGGCCATAAATAGGATTGGCATAGTTCTCTTGGAGATCCAGGGGCCTACAAAGGCACGATGACTTTCGAACGTCGGAGGCCCGCCATGATAATATATAGGGGTCATCATGACCGCGTATCTCCGGCGGAGCGTACGGGTTACACAAGGAAAGTGCAAAGGAGCCCAAATGCGGTACTTGTTGTTCTTCCCACCCAATGCTCTAAGCATGTCATGTCCATGACACGATAATACCTCTAATAACCGCCAGGTCTACTAGCATGCAAAGTTTATATTGGCAGTTATCCCTATCCGTCGCATGACCTATACGTACCAGTGGCCAGCCGAATACGCTAGTCCGTGTCCTACATGTGACTCACACTCGTGTAAGAATAGTGTCATGGCCAATGAAACATAAATGCCTCATGAAGATGGGGTAGTCTCATAAAGTAGGTCCAATGTATATACATAAATAAAAATATAGTACGACGACACCGTCGTTGCCCCCAAGTTTCCTTGGACGCACAGTTTATATAGCAGTTAAAATAAATGAATTAAATAAACAGAAAATAAACATGCATGCCTCATATGGAATGTAAATACAGTACAATGGTAAGGTATACTTGCCTGGCAAGAAATCTGTAAAGTGTACGCGCCCAAATGTCAAGGACACTGAACCTGGAACTAAGGACTCCGAACAAACGTCTTCGGATGCTGAAATAAACATCACCAACATTTCCAAAATGAGCAAAATAGCTAAAATGCACATCCCTTTCGTCCAATTTGGACACAGGGGCAAAACGGTAATTTTGGGTAAAAGTTGGGTCCACGTGTGGCCCACTTTGCACCGAAAAGTGTGCCAATGGTAACAGTCTCTAAATGGGACAAACTATGGGTCAAGCAACTCTAAATGTCGATACGAACCCAACGGTTTGTCCAAATGTGGATTCCGATGAGCCGAACAAAATTTGGTCCAAAAAGTCAACTGTGGGCCCGCCAATTGGCGATTTCGTCAACCGTCTCAGAATCGCGTAAAATTTGGGTCACAGGACCAGCGCGTTACCATGAGTCCAGTGGTGCAAGTTTCGTCGCAATCTGACAAGCATGCACAAAATACGCGCGAGTTCAACAAAAGTTGTGATACAGTGTGTGTCCGCGGATACGGCCTGATTCCGGCGCGCATACGCGTCCGAATCAGTCTCCACCAATTTTCACGTGTCCGGTTATGCTGCGTGCACCATTCGGTACACTTGGCACACGGCGGGGCGGTCCCGTTTGGCGGGGCGCGCTCCGTTTTCCAACTTTTGGAAAACCGAAAAAAGTGGGTGCGCGCAGTTTTGTGACGAATTTAACTATGTCCACAGCAACTATTAGCATAGGGTTATTTTACAGAAATTAAACTAGGTCAGGTATTCTACAGGTATCAAAAAGAATCACCGAATTCGGATCTCTGTGGTGGGAGATACGAACTCGACAATAGGGGTGATCATTCTGGAATTCTGCGATTCCAGAATTGGGTCTGTCCGTCCACTTTGGACGCTGATTTACACCTAGGGGCACACGTTTTCCGAGGTTGACTATAAAACGAATATTGGAGAGGGTTAAGGGATGATCATACCTATAAAAACGGAACAGCGTTTGGTCGAGCGAGTCGACGAAAAATCGCGCTGGAGCGAAGGTGCCTCGAGTGGAAAACTGCAGCGCGCGAGGTCGGAGTCGACGGGATGGTTGGATGGCTTGGGGGCTTCTCTGGCTGCGGTGACGGCTATAGATGGGAAGAGGAAGTCTGGGAATTTAGGTTAGGGTTTTTGGGAGAGAATATATATATATATATATATATATATATATATATATATATATATATATATATATATATATATATATATATATATATATATATATTAAGGGGAGAGAGAGGGTGAATAGTTGGCGGGTCCGCGGGTGAAGAGGTCGGCTGAAGCAATTAAAGTGGGTCTGTTGAAGGGGGATAGCATTGGGTAGCGGCTGCTTTGCTAAATTGCAACAAGTTACACTAAGGGGCGGGCTTCTCTCAGCAAGTTGCTGATGGGAAATAGCAAAGTTTGCTAAGGAAGGTTAATAGTTAGAATTGTTGTATTATTATTATATTATTAACTTATTTAATTTTTATACTTTCTTTCCTTAAATATATATATATATATATATATATATATATATATATATATATATATATATATATATATATATATATATATATATATATTTGTATATATATATATATATTCACATATAAGAAAATTTATAGATTAGGGTAATGCACACCATTAGGCTAGCAACTGCTCAAGGGGTCTCCTACATGGGATAAATTCCTAAAAATTTCTGATGGTCCCACAAGTCCTCTAAGTGTCCGAACACCTAACATAAAAATTATTAAAAATATATTTCTCATATTTAGACCTAATTACTATAATTTAAATTAATAATTAATAAATAAAAGGGTATATACGATTTTCTAGGAAGGGGGTTTTACATTCTACCCAACTTGTAAAAATTTCGTCCTCGAAATTAAAATTAAGCCACGATAGAATGCAAGGATGGTATAAGATATAAATTAACAATGTAAATTCATACCTTGGTCTGTGAATAGGTTCGGAAAAAGCTTGCGCATGTCGTCCTCGCGCTCCCAAGTTGATTCTCCTGGCGCGCCATGCCTCCATGCTACGCGAACCAAGGGAATAGACTGGTTCCTCAACACTTTCTCTCGACGATCAAGGATTCCCATGGGTTGCTCTTAGTAAGACAAGCTCGGCCCAATGGTGATCTCTGAATGGTCGAGAACATGACTGCTGTCTGCCACATATCGCCTGAGCTGCGACACATGGAATACGTCATGTACTCCCTCCAGTGAAGGTGGTAGCGTAAGTCGATATGCCACCTCTCCAACTCTCTCGAGCACGTCAAATGGTCCAATATACCTTGGACTCAATTTGCCGCGCCCTCTGAATAGGATGGTGCCTCTGGTCGGTGATATCCTCAAGAAGACGTGATCGCCCTCTTTGAACTCCAAGGGACGACGATGAAGGTCTGCCCACTGCTTCTGCCTGTCTTGCGCTGCTCGCAAGTGTCCCTGAATCTTCTTGACTGTCTCTACGGTGTTGACCACCAACTCGGGTCCCAAAATCTGACGTTCTTCCATGTCACTCCAACACACAGGAGACCTATATTTTCTTCCATACAATGCTTCAAACGGAGCCATCTGAATACTCGCTTGATAGCTATTGTTGTAAGAAAATTCCACAAGATGTAGGTGGTCCTCCCATGATCCTCCGAAGTCTAACATGCAAGCCCTCAACATGTCCTCTAAGGTCTGAATAGTATGCTCCGACTGCCCATCTGTCTGCGGGTGGTAAGATGTACTGAACTTCAGACGAGTACCAAGACTCTCTTGCATGCTCCTCCAAAAGTACGATGTGAAGCGCGAATCTCTGTCCGATACAATGCTGACTGGTATGCCGTGCAATCTCACGGTCTGCCTCATATATAAATCAGCTAAAGCTTCTGTAGACTGACCCACTCTAAAAGGTATAAAATGGGCTGACTTGGTAAGTCGGTCCACTATTACCCACACTGCATCTCTCCCACTTGGACTCTTGGGAAAACCCATGACGAAGTCCATAGTGATGTGCTCCCACTTCCACTCTGGAATCGGAAGTGGTTGCAATAATCCTGCTGTCCTCTGGTGCTCCGCCTTCACTTGTTGACATACCAGACATTTAGCTACAAAGCGAGCTATCTCTCTCTTCATCCCATGCCACCAAAAATGTTGTCGTAAGTCACGATACATCTTGGTGCCTCCAGGATGAATAGAATAGATCGAACTATGAGCCTCTGCCATCAGCTCCTGTCAAATCTCTCCATTTAGAACATAAAGACGATCACCACATAGTAATGTCCCATCCTCATGAATGCGCAATCCGGTCTGCTCTCTGGCCTCTGTCCTTTCCTTTAGTCTCCTGAATCTGGCATCTGTAGGCAAAGCTGCCTTAATCCTCTCTACTAATGATGATTGAACTTGTAAGTTGGCTAGTATCCCATCTGCTCCGGGTACTATTACTTCAATGCCAAGCTCTTGCAAGTCCTCCAAAAGTTCCCTCTGTGCTGTCAAGAAGTAAGCTGCTGGCTTTCGGCTTAACGCGTCTGCTACCACGTTAGCCTTGCCTGGATGATAATGTAGCTCTATCTCGAAATCTTTCATCAACTCGAGCCATCGACGTTGCCTCATATTTAACTCCTTCTGCGTGAAGACGTACTTGAGGCTTTTGTGGTCTGTATAGATTTTTACTCGTTTCCCATATAAGTAATGTCTCCATAGCTTCAGAGCAAATACAACGGCTGCAAGTTCCAAGTCATGAGTCGGATAATTCTTCTCATGTACTCGTAACTGCCTAGATGCATATGCAATCACCTTGCCATGCTGCATCAATACGCATCCTAAGCCTTTTCCTGATGCGTCATTATAGATCACATATCCTCCTGATCCTGACGGAATCGTCAATACTGGTGCTGTAGTCAGTCGCTTCTTCAACTCTTCAAAGTCTGCTTGACACTCGTCAGTCCATATAAATTCTTGATCCTTACAAGTCAGACGAGTCATAGGTGCCGCTATCCTTGAGAAGTTTTCCATGAACCGTCGGTAATATCTCGCAAGTCCAAAGAAACTCCTCACCTCTGCTGCTGATTTAGGAACAGGCCATGTCTCAACTGCTGAGATCTTCTCTGGATCAACAAAAATACCATCTCCTGTAACAACATGTCCAAGAAATGAAACTCTGTCCAAGAAGAACTCACATTTGCTGAGTTTAGCATATAACTGCTCTCTCCTCAAAGTCTCTAGAACAATCCGCAGGTGCTCCTCGTGCTCCTCGTGGCTCTTCGAATAGACAAGTATATCATCTATGAAGACGACCACAAACTGGTCCAAGTAATGGTGGAAGACTCGATTCATCAAGTCCATGAAGATCGCTGGAGCATTGGTCAATCCAAATGGCATGACCAAAAACTCGTAGTGTCCATATCTTGTTCTGAATGCGGTCTTCGGAATATTCTGCTTCTGTACCTTCACTTGGTGATATCCCGATCTCAAATCTATCTTCGAGAATACCTAAGCTCCACTGAGTTGATCAAACAGGTCATCAATGCGTGGCAGTGGATATTTATTCTTCACTGTCACTGCATTCAAGGCTCTGTAGTCAATGCACATACGCACTGATCCATCCTTCTTGGGTACAAATAACACTGGTGCTCCCCAGGGTGATGCACTCGGTCGGATGAAACCTTTCTCCTCTAGCTCTTTTAACTGTGCCTTCAGCTCGTCCATCTCCTTCTTCACCAGTCTATAAATATGCGATGCTATAGGTGCTGCTCCGGGTGCTAGTTCAATTAAAAACTCTACGTCTCTGTCTGGGGGTAGTCCTGGCAAATCCTCTGGAAAGACGTCTAGAAATTCTGAAATAATAGGGTGATAGACAACATCGTCCATTGCGAGCTGCATACCATCAAGGATTTCTGTGGATCCTCGGGCAAACTCAAGTTCAGGCTGGCCTGGTACCTTAAAAAGAATGCTTCCTCCAAAGCAATCGAAGAAAGCGTGGTTCTTGCTCAGCCAGTCCATTCCAAGCACAATATCAAAAGATGGCATAGGAAGGACTAAGAGTTGGGCGTTCATCTCTCTGTCACGTATCACTATAGGGCCCGATCTATAAACTCGACTAACTGGTACAACTCCTCCTCCGGTAAGTATTCTAACACAACTAGGTAATGGTGTAGAAGCATTGTTGTGTTTGGCAATAAAACTAGATGATATGAATGAGTGGGTGGCTCCCGTATCAAATAATGTCACAGCAGGAAAAGTAAAAGCAAGGGTAATACCTGCTATGACATCCACCTCATGATCCAGGTCATCTACCTCCAATGCAAAAGCTCGCCCGTTCCTCTGTGGTTGTCCATGTCCGGTCCTCATATACTGCTCCTCCTGAGTGGGTAGCGGTGGTCCTCTCTGAAATCCTCCTGCTGCTGGGGGTCGAGGTGCTCCCGGTCCAGTCATCTGCTGGGCTGGCTTCGGTGCTGGAAGCGCTAGTCTCTGAACTGGTGGTAGGAGTGTCGATGTCTGCATTGGGCAGTCTCTCGCCATGTGCTGCCCGGAGCCACATCTCAGACACTGACCCAAGCGAGTCCGACAATCTCTCGCTACATGTCCGCGTTTCCCACAATAATTGTAGTGGGGCTTCTCTGGATTCTGGTATGGTCCGGTTCTGTGTTGCTGATGCTGTTGTGCCAAGGGACGTCTGATAGGTCCTCCCTGTTGTGTCCTGGCTGGTCCCTGCTGTATCCTTGCTGATCCTTGTTGTGTCCTCAGCTGACCTCCTCTTCCTCTGCTAATGGTTTCCTAAAATCTGGCCTCTGTCAGTAGTTCAGCGTAAGAGACTCGGGACTGCGAGCTTGTATAATGTTGTAGCTCCTGGGTCAATCCTCGATGAAATCTCTTAGCCTTAGCCAAGTCATTTGGTATCAAAGCAGCGCCATATTTGCTGAGTCGACTAAACTCGGCATCATACTCGTCCACGGTTCGGTTCCCTTGCTCTAAGTGAAGAAACTGATCATACAAGGTGTCCCTGACAGTGTCCGGGAAGTACTTTCCCTCAAAGCACTCCAAGAACTGCTCCCAAGTCTGGTAAGTACCCAACTGGCGCTCCATGGATTCCCACCAGTGATGAGCATTACCATCTAAAAGCGTCCGTACACCCATCATCCATAGGTCCGTCGGTAACTGCGATGCCTCCAGTAGCTTCTGCGTGTGAGTGATCCAGTTGGTGGTCTCCTCCGGGCTCTCAGTGCCCTTGTACTGTCACGCCCCGATTCCGTGGAATCGTTTGTCGTCCCCCGGGCGTGACCGTCGTGCGGGCCTAGGTTGCGCACCGCACAAGGCTAAGTATTTTTGTTTCGCATAGCGAGCACATATTCAGAGTACGCAGATAATTGAACACAGATTGAAACATGGAAAAGTTCTCTTTTATTGATAATATGAACATCTATTACAAATTCCTTGAACTGAGTCATAAGGATTGCCTCTGTGGGCTTACAAAAGTGTTGACACAAAATGAGATAGCAGTCCTGTACATTACATCCCTTACTAAACTCAAAATATAAGACCTTGGGACGGAACGACTGCCTTGCCACGAAGCTGCATGATTGCTTTGGTGGCTAGCTTCTTCTTCAAAAGGCTTCTTCTTCAAAATGCTTCTAAGGTGGCACGGTCGAGGCGTGCCTACAGCTGGACTGGATTGGGGTTTGTCTCCTGCTCCTCGCTTGGTTCTCCTAGCGCGGGGAACCTGTTTCAACGAGGATCAGTACATCGAAACGTACTGGTGAAGGCAAGCTATCCCAACTATACCAATCAACACGTTGTTTTAATGAAGCATGCATATTTGTGGGTTTCTATCTTGCCTTAGTTCATTTTACAATAAGACATAGATATAGAATCATTGAAATGACTCGTCACCGTTCGGTGACATTTACCTGTCCGTCTGAACCACCTGCACAATACTTACCTTGCCTTCCCTGTCAAGAAGACACAAGTTAGTTTCTACAGGTTTAAATATACGAGGGGATCACTGGCTTTGATGCCATAATGGACGGTCTTAGTCTCAGGCTAAGGTGACGGAGGCACATGTATCGCTGCACGCCATCCCGCCTATGGGAGAGACTAATCTTGAGGTTCCGTCCGGATCGGATCGGTGCCAGTGCCCCAGCGACCGTCCGCAGGAACCGAGAGGCCTTGTGCACAAGTTGTCCGTGATCAACGGCGTTTGTGTTAAGTTTGCATTTATGTAGCTGAGGCAATGAATTCAAGGAATATGTAGCATTGTGTGATGTATTTTGCATAGTCTCCCTGAATAATTGATGCATGGCAAGGGTGCTCTACATATAGCATATTTATAGAAGAAGAAGTAAGCATTCTAACTTGTATATATGCATATGGTAAACATTTTGAATAAGCAGGCATGTAGTAAGTAATCGTTCATAAGTTTCAATGACAAGCATACAGATCCAAGTCTATTCCCTTATTATCTTGATATCTTTTAGTTATTACTTGGTATCGTTTGATCGGGGCAAGCACGAACACGAGCTTTAGATATGAAGACTAGCAAGTAGGGCTAGCTAATCGGGTTGGTAGCCACTCACTTTAGTGGTTGGAAGGAGGAAGGAAGGAAGTGCTTTAGGCGTCCGCTCGAGCGACGACTACAGCTGGTTCACCTGTATTGACACGAACAGCTGATCAGTACTTCTTCCTCTCTCTCCCTTATCGGAATTGAAGTGCAGTCCTAAGAACGAAAGCAATGAAATCTATCGAAACCGTTCAAGAAAACCCAAGCAAACCCGAAAACCAACTCAAGGCACGGAAGCAACAAGCGACAGCGAAAACTAGGAAACAAAGAATGCAGCGGAGAGGTCCCTCCTGACTCTGCCGCTAAGTCGATCCCGGGGGCACGGTCCACTGAATATGGGAATCGATTCCGAAGAAACAAATCCATAACGAGGACGAGTTCTTAATTCAATCTATCCCGATCGAACGATACCGTCTTGTATTTCTTAGCCGCGCTCCCCGAATAGGGGGAACGAGGCACCACATCCTACCCAACTAATTGGAAGTTTCGTCCCGAAACTTAAGGAATAAAACCTACCACTAGGAACAATGAGGGGAACCTTTCCCTCATTTCGGATTCAAGCTCCCAAGTAGATTCTTCGACAGAGTGATTCCGCCAAAGCACGCGCACTAGAGGAACCGAACGGGTCCGAAGCAGCTTTTCTTTTCTATCCAAAATTTGCACCGGCTGTTCTACATACGTCAAGTCGGCTTGAAGGTTCAGTTGGTCCAGGTCTACCACATGGCTCGGGTCGTACACATATTTCCTAAGCTGTGAAACATGGAATATGTCGTGTACGTCGGATAGGGATGGTGGTAGAGCAATCTGATACGCAACTGAGGCAACCCGCTTTAGTATTTCGAACGGGCCGACAAATCTTGGACTTAGCTTTCCCTTTGCTCCGAACCTGCTGACCCCTCGCATGGGCGAGACCTTGAGGAATACCCGGTCACCTACTTGAAACTCTAGCGGTCTCCGATGGACATCCGCATAGCTCTTCTGACGACTTTGAGCTATCTTTAATCTGTCCCGAATCAGCCGAATCTTCTGAACGGTCTGCTCCACGAGCTCAGGGCCAAGTACTTGCCGCTCCCCGACTTCGTCCCAACAGATAGGAGATCTACACTTCTGCCCGTATAGCGCCTCATACGGCGCCATTTGAATACTTGATTGATAGCTATTGTTGTAAGCAAATTCGGCTAGAGGTAGATGAAGGTCCCAACTAGTCTTCGTGTCCAAGGCGTAGAGTCGCAGCATGTCTTCGAGGATTTGGTTGACGCGCTCTGTTTGGCCATCGGTCTGTGGATGGTAGGCGGAGCTGAATTTCAACTTCGTCCCTATTGCTGACTGCAGGCTTCCCCAGAAACGTGATATGAATCGACCATCTCGATCGGAGACTATGGTTACGGGCACGCCGTGGAGTCGGACGATTTCGTTGAGATATATCTGAGCCAGGCGGTCGGCACTCCAAGTAGATTTGATAGGCAGAAAGTGAGCTGACTTGGTGAGTCGATCGACGATAACCCAGACTGCATCATGTCCCCGTTGCGTCCTCGGCAAACCAACGATAAAATCCATCGTTATATCATCCCATTTCCACTCCGGAATAGCAAGGCTCTGCAGTTCTCCGCCTGGTTTCTGGTGTTCGGCCTTTACTCGTTGACAAGCCATGCAATGCGACACAAACTGCGCCATATCCTTTTTCAAGCCGTGCCACCAAAACGTCGTACGAAGATCCCGATACATCTTTGTGCTACCCGGATGAGAAGTATAGCTAGAATAGTGGGCTTCCGTGAGTATCTCTTTCCTGAGGGCCGCGTCGCTTGGAACGCACAGTCTTCCCTTTACTCGAAGCATCCCATCCGTGCTTACCGTAAAGTCGGACGCCTTCCCTGCTGAGATAAGAGCATGAATCTTTTGCAGGAATGGGTCGTCCTTCTGAGCGGTCTTTACTCGTTGTAACAAGTCGGGTTTGAGGCGCAGTTGTGATACTTGCGCCCACTTTGTGTATCTGATTTTCAAGGTAATGTCCAGTGATTCAAGATCCCGGCGCAGCCTATCATCAATAGCCAAACTTCCTGCAAACACTCGACTCAGTGCGTCAGCTACGACGTTTCCTTTGCCAGGCGTGTATCTGATCATGAGGTCGAAGTCGCTTAGGAGTTCAAGCCATCGCCGCTGCCGAAGATTCAAATCTTTTTGAGTGTACAAGTATTTCAAACTTTTGTGGTCCGTATAGATTTCACACGGCACACCATAAAGATAGTGGCGCCACAGCTTTAATGCAAACACTACCGCGGCAAGCTCGAGGTCATGCGTTGGGTAGTTCTGCTCGTGCGGCTTTAGCTGTCTAGACGCGTAGGCTATGACTTTGTCCCGTTGCATCAGGACACATCCTAGTCCCCTTCCTGATGCATCGCTATATATTTTGAAGTCATCTGGTCCGTTTGGCAAAGTAAGGACCGGGGCGGAGACGAGGCGCTGCTTTAACTCCGTAAACGAAGCTTCACAGTCGTCCGTCCAAGTAAACTTTGCACCCTTCCGTGTGAGCTGCGTCAAGGGCGAAGCAATCCTAGCAAAATTTTGTATAAATCTTCGGTAGTACCCCGCCAGGCCAAGGAAACTTCGAATGTCGCTAGCTGACTCCGGTCGTTTCCACTGCGTGATTGCTTCTACTTTCTTCGGATCAACTGAGATGCCTTCCGAGGAGATGATATGCCCCAAAAATGAAATACTGTCCAGCCAAAATTCTGATTTGCTTAATCTGGCATACAACTTGTGGTCTCGAAGGGTTTGCAGCACCATCCACAGGTGTCCTGCGTGCTCATCCCTAGTCTTCGAGTACACTAAGATGTCATCGATAAACACCACCACGAATTTATCGATGAAGGGCCTAAAGACACGGTTCATCGTATCCATGAATGCAGCAGGAGCATTCATCAGTCCAAACGGCATCACAGAAAACTCGTAATGGCCGTAGCGGGTTCTGAAAGCAGTCTTGGGTACGTCTTCTGGCTTAATCTTCAGTTGGTGATAGCCCGAGCGAAGATCTATTTTTGAAAACACTGCTGCTCCTTGTAGTTGATCGAACAAGTCATCAATCCGTGGCAGAGGATATTTGTTTCTGATTGTGACCTTATTCAATTCTCTGTAGTCGATGCATAGGCGTAGAGTTCCGTCCTTCTTCTTCACGAAGAGCACGGGAGCGCCCCAAGGAGACACGCTTGGACGGATGAACCCGCGATCAAGCAATTCCTGGAGTTGGCACTTTAATTCATTCAGCTCTGCTGGTGCCATTCTGTACGGAGGCTTTGAAATCGGCTGTGTATTTGGAAATGTGTCGATAGTGAATTCAATCTCTCGATCGGGCGGCATGCCGGGTAGTTCGCTCGGAAACACGTCGGGGAACTCCGCCTCAACGGAATTTGGC
This sequence comes from Iris macrosiphon, assembly GCA_036927795.1. Taxonomy (NCBI): domain Eukaryota; kingdom Viridiplantae; phylum Streptophyta; class Magnoliopsida; order Asparagales; family Iridaceae; genus Iris; species Iris macrosiphon. The sequence goes on along the minus strand of JAYESA010000013.1, from coordinate 178,014,986 downwards.
TCGACGTCTGCGTAGTCCTGCCGCGCGTCCCGAACTGATGCTAGAAATCCCTCGCAGCCTGTGTAGAGCATTCGTCGAGCAGATTTTGCCGAAATCACCATGCAGGCCTTGGTCGCATCGTTCGCTGGACTACTGGTGTAACAGAACACGGCTTCTCTGGGCAGACGGAAAATGACTCGCTTCTCTGCACACTCAATAGTTGCTGCGCATGCGCCTAGCCAGTCCATTCCCAAGATGATATCATAGTCCCTAACATCTAGAACTAAGACATCGAGCGACAGCTTCTTCTCCCCAATACAAATGTAACTACCTAGGCATGCTGAACGAACAGGGATTTTTGTACCAGTGGGGGTGCTAACATTTAAATCTAAGTGCAACGGAGTCATTTTTACATTATTTTCCACGGCAAAATTTATGGAAATAAAACTATGCGTTGCACCTGAATCAAATAGAACGCGAGCAGGTATATTATTGAAAAGTAAGGTACCTGACACGACGGTATCCGAAGCTAAAGCTTCTTCCCGTGTCATAGTATAGACTCGGCCTTGAGCTTGATTACGCCCTTGCTGAGGCGCCGCTCGATTTGCCTGAGGTGCCGGAGTCTGATTTTGTTGAGGAGGACGGCGCTCGGTGAACTTTGGACAGTTGGGAAGGGCGTGATCGGAAGCTCCACAAATGAGGCATAACCCATGCTTTCGACGATATTCACTTTCGACGTGCCCTGGTCTTCTACAGAAGTCACATCGTTGCCCCGAGTTTCCCTTTTTCGAACCGTCGTTGTTAGGGCACTTTGCAGCTGTGTTTCCTCTATCGTTGCCTTGGCGTTTGTGATTGGGGGTTTGCACAGCGCCGGTGGCAACGTGAGGATACTGCGATTCGAGGGAGAGGGCATGGTTTAAAACTTCCCTCATCGTCTGATACTGTGGAACGGATACGTGCCCGTGGATACCAGGACGTAGCCCTCCTTCGAATCGTCTGGCACGACTCGCTGCATCCGGTAGGTAAGCGGTAGCAAATTTGGCCAGTTTGTTGAATTCTGCCGAGTATTGCTTCACCGTCATACTGCCCTGCCGGAGCTGAACGAACTCATTTTCCCGTTGACGTCGTAGAGGCGGGGGTATAAACTCCTCCTCAAACGCGGCACGAAAGGTCGTCCACGCGATCGCCTCCTCTCCATGGCCAAGTTGAAGAGATCGTCGATGCACGTCCCACCAGTCGTGCGCATTGAAGCGAAGCAGTAGTTTGGCACAAGTGACGCGCTTGTCTTCCGGCACGTCCAGGAGAGAAAAATGATCTTCAAGCTCGGCGAGCCAATCTAGGGCCACGATTGGGTCCTCAGTCCCCTTAAATGGCGTATTGCAGACCTTCTTGAAGTTTGCAAAGGTGAAGGTAGTCACTTTCCTCGTCCTTGGCACGGGCGATGGTTCGACTTCAAGCGCTGGCTGCTCCACTGGTGTAGCTGTCGTTGCGGCAGAATGGTTGGAGGCCAGGGTCTGAACAAGCTGTTGCAGGGTATCTACCTGCTTTTGTTGGACTGAGAGCCGTGCCTCTAGGTTGCTCTCGAACTTGGCTTGGCGGGCATCATCCCTCTGTCTTTGCTCGGCTAACATTTGCACCACTTGTTGAATCGAATCTGTTTGAGACATGCCCCGTTGGCTCCGAGAGCTTCCTGATGCTCCGGAGCTGCTCTCCTGAGTCCGAGGCTCGCCTGGTGCTAGCGCTGATGGTTGCGCTTGGGTCGTTCCTTGAAAGGAAGGTAAATTACATCAGGATCATAATGTATTATGGACTTATTGCATGAACGTATCTCATTTTGGCCTTAACGAGTTCAGGAGTTCGCATTGGCGAGTTATCGCTAAGGGAACTTTTCCAGTTTATGAATCAAGGAACTTTGAAGCTGTGCTCTGATACCAACATGTCACGCCCCGATTCCGTGGAATCGTTTGTCGTCCCCCGGGCGTGACCGTCGTGCGGGCCTAGGTTGCGCACCGCACAAGGCTAAGTATTTTTGTTTCGCATAGCGAGCACATATTCAGAGTACGCAGATAATTGAACACAGATTGAAACATGGAAAAGTTCTCTTTTATTGATAATATGAACATCTATTACAAATTCCTTGAACTGAGTCATAAGGATTGCCTCTGTGGGCTTACAAAAGTGTTGACACAAAATGAGATAGCAGTCCTGTACATTACATCCCTTACTAAACTCAAAATATAAGACCTTGGGACGGAACGACTACCTTGCCACGAAGCTGCATGATTGCTTTGGTGGCTAGCTTCTTCTTCAAAAGGCTTCTTCTTCAAAATGCTTCTAAGGTGGCACGGTCGAGGCGTGCCTACAGCTGGACTGGATTGGGGTTTGTCTCCTGCTCCTCGCTTGGTTCTCCTAGCGCGGGGAACCTGTTTCAACGAGGGTCAGTACATCGAAACGTACTGGTGAAGGCAAGCTATCCCAACTATACCAATCAACACGTTGTTTTAATGAAGCATGCATATTTGTGAGTTTCTATCTTGCCTTAGTTCATTTTACAATAAGACATAGATATAGAATCATTGAAATGACTCGTCACCGTTCGGTGACATTTACCTGTCCGTCTGAACCACCTGCACAATACTTACCTTGCCTTCCCTGTCAAGAAGACACAAGTTAGTTTCTACAGGTTTAAATATACGAGGGGATCACTGGCTTTGATGCCATAATGGACGGTCTTAGTCTCAGGCTAAGGTGACGGAGGCACATGTATCGCTGCACGCCATCCCGCCTATGGGAGAGACTAATCTTGAGGTTCCGTCCGGATCGGATCGGTGCCAGTGCCCCAGCGACCGTCCGCAGGAACCGAGAGGCCTTGTGCACAAGTTGTCCGTGATCAACGGCGTTTGTGTTAAGTTTGCATTTATGTAGCTGAGGCAATGAATTCAAGGAATATGTAGCATTGTGTGATGTATTTTGCATAGTCTCCCTGAATAATTGATGCATGGCAAGGGTGCTCTACATATAGCATATTTATAGAAGAAGAAGTAAGCATTCTAACTTGTATATATGCATATGGTAAATATTTTGAATAAGCAGGCATGTAGTAAGTAATCGTTCACAAGTTTCAATGACAAGCATACAGATCCAAGTCTATTCCCTTATTATCTTGATATCTTTTAGTTATTACTTGGTATCGTTTGATCGGGGCAAGCACGAACACGAGCTTTAGATATGAAGACTAGCAAGCAGGGCTAGCTAATCGGGTTGGTAGCCACTCACTTTAGTGGTTGGAAGGAGGAAGGAAGGAAGTGCTTTAGGCGTCCGCTCGAGCGACGACTACAGCTGGTTCACCTGTATTGACACGAACAGCTGATCGGTACTTCTTCCTCTCTCTCCCTTATCGGAATTAAAGTGCAGTCCTAAGAACGAAAGCAATGAAATCCATCGAAACCGTTCAAGAAAACCCAAGCAAACCCGAAAACCAACTCAAGGCACGGAAGCAACAAGCGACAGCGAAAACTAGGAAACAAAGAATGCAGCGGAGAGGTCCCTCCTGACTCTGCCGCTAAGTCGATCCCGGGGGCACGGTCCACTGAATATGGGAATCGATTCCGAAGAAACAAATCCATAACGAGGACGAGTTCTTAATTCAATTTATCCCGATCGAACGATACCGTCTTATATTTCTTAGCCGCGCTCCCCGAATAGGGGGAACGGGGCACCACATGTACTGCCTTGCACCCATCTGAACAAAATCCTTTACTGATCCAACCTTAGCTTGAGGTACTGGAGCTAGTGTTTGGGCTGGTACAGTAGCATGTGCAGCCATCCTCTCCAGTACTGCCAAAAATTATTGCCTCTGCTCGACTGCCTGCTGCCTCTGCTCGGCTGCCTGCTGCCTCTGTTCCTGTATCATCATCTGAAAGAATTGGAACATCTGCGCTTGGCCATCTTGCGGTACTGGGGCAGGTGGAAGGTTCCCAATAGGTGAAGCGGGAAGATCAGATGGAACTGGGGTGTGAGTCTGTCCATCTGGTCCCGGAAGCCTAGGAATCGTTGGGGTCCCTCATTGAGTCTGACCATTGACTCCAGAAGTTGCGTCGCCATTGGCGGCAGGACATCCATTCTGCAAATCCATCTCTCTGCAGTTGATGTACGAAACGATTAAAAAAAGTACAAGAATCAAACAGGATGCAAGTATTAAATAGGAAGGATGAATTTCAATCAAGCGTGGATGAGATCCTTATACTCTATTCCTATACGCAGGCTTGTTCGGTATAGTTACGTAACTGAGATAATATATTCTTAACCTGCATGGGCCACCACAGACTATAACCTAGACATGCTACAATTTGGGGCTGTTTGGATAAAAGTAACTCTTTGAAAGTGTAAAAGTGGCACTTGCTGCATGTTGAGTTATAGTGTACTTGCAGCAAGTGACATTTTCTAAAAATGTGTTTGGATAGAGTCCTTTTTGTCCTCCGCAAGTGAGAAAAAAGGAGTATGGTTGTTTAAAGTGGAAAAAAAAGAATTTGGTTGTTTTGATAGTTGTTGAGAGTGAGTATTGATTTAAAATATGGTAACAATGATAAAAATTCCTGAATATTAATTAAAAAACTAAATTTTCATAATTTTTATTAGACAAATTAAATTAAATTAAATTAAATAGCCATCACAGACCTCTTCTTCTTCCCACTTAATATTCCCACGGGACAACTGTTCTTTTTCCTACCTAAAATTTGTTAGACAATTTCCAACAAATTTTTATTAGACAAATCAACAAAATAACCAAACAGTTATTCCAGACTACTTTTTCCTACCTAAAATTCCCACAGGACGTCCATTGGGTTCTTCTTCTTCTTCTTCTTCTTCTTCTTCTTCCGACCTTCTCTACTCCATGCACCCGCTTCTCACTAGGATTCACCGCCGTCTCGAACCTGAGTTATGCCGTCTCCATTCCTCAAACTCCTCCCAGACTCATCTCACTTAACCCGGATCCGGCTACCCTGCCCCCATGGTCTCTGGCCTCCGATCCCTTACCTAGTCTCGTGAGGCCTCGTCGACGTCATACCCCACCCCATCACCCCCAACTTGTCTATATATATATATATATATATATATATATATATATATATATATATATATATATATATATATATTCCTAAATAAATCATTTCTAGTTAAAATCTACTCTTTATATTTTTAAATGAGTGATTTAAAAAAATTTAATGTTTATTTCAGCCCTTAAGAAGGCATTAAATTTATATTGCCAAGATTTTTTATTTAGATCCTTGAAAAATTTAATGCAATTACAAATATTTACTTTCTCACCTAACTTTCTAGGTGACATATGGATCCATGAGAAGGGGTTAGTGTCCACTTATGTGGGGAGATGTGATAACATGTTAGTTCCGATACTAAATAGTCTGTAGAGAATCTTTCCTTAAGAAGAGGAGAGAGTGCAAGAAAATTCCTCTACATACTCCTCTCCCTTTACATCACCTTCCTTTTCTTTTCCCTCTCCACAGATCCCTCACCCCCACTCCACTTATCTTCTTCCCCTTTATTTTCTCTCCCGTTCCTATTGTCGCTACGGCTGCGACTGCTGCCTTTGCCGCGGCTACTTCTGCCGTGACTGTTGCCGCTGTTGTCACGGTTGACGCGCGTCGTCGCCGGCCGACCAAGGCCCCAACGCCAACCTCCTCCGGTCACCCGCATCACCTCCACTTTGTGGTTTCTCCCCATTCTAGGTATAATTTATTTCCCAAATCTTTTCAAATTTTAATGAAAACCTAGGTTAAATCCTTCCATATATATATATATATATATATATATATATATATATATATATATATATATATATATATATATATATACATTCATTGATTATTTGTTCAAATATTTGTAGTAGATTTTAATTAAGGAAGAAGAAGTATGGATTCAAGCATTTGTCTTCAATTTGGAAAACCCAAAGCAAGGCAAGCCCTTTTCTTTTTCCTCTCTTGAATCAATTTTCTTGTTCATTTGGAACAACTAATATCAAAACTTCAATCAGAATTATTGTTATTCAAATATCTCAATTTTGGATTTATATCTATATGTTATGATTTTGATTTGTAATTCGTGATAAGGACAACCCAACACAAGGATACTCGAATACATGTATGGTTTCATAAATTGAATAGTGTTAAAAAATAAGATTTTCTATCTATTAAAAAATAAGATTTTCTATATAGATCATACCCATAAATTGTCTTAAGGTTACGAGAATATATATATGTATACATATACTCAAGCATGTAGAAATGAAGTAAAATGACTAGTTATGATTATTAGTTGGGTATGATGATGTATATGTGTAGTAATAGAGTTATGAATTCATAGATATACTATGGATGTAATCAATTTGGTTTTTATGTGAATTTGTCTATCATCGTAAAGATATTGATAATGTATGATAGAAAATTATTGTCCAAAAGTATTTTTAGACATTATTAGATGCATCGTGAGACTAGTACGAGGTGATTATATAGACTAATAAACTAGAGTTGTTTAGGCAACCTTGTAATGTGTTCTCATAAATGATACAAGGTTGTATCGACTATTTTTAGGCTCCAATCTAAATTATTCTTTAAATTCAGTATTAAGCAAGCTCGAAAATGTCATAATTGACTTTGTAAAATTAGAAAACTCTAGGCACAACATACTATAATTAATGTCTTAGGTCTCAGGACGTATCGGCTCAATTTTAGTCAAATATGATATTGGAAATTAAGTTGGTATAAAATTCAACATTTAGAAATTTTGGAATTTATGTTGTTTGGGAGTTGATGGATTTTGAGACTGCCTTGATTTCACCTTTGAAACTAATAAGTCGGTTAAAGGTTGTAGATAATATAACCAGTAAATTTTATACATTAGTTATCTAGAAGTTGTGCATTTATATGAACTTGGTTTTTATTTTATATTATGAATTTGTTTGTGTATCTAGCCATTTCTCATGGTTTCCAAGAATGGAGTTAGTTAATTCTAAATTACTAATTTATTGCTAAGGTAAAGAAAAGTTCTCGGTTAGAAAGTTTCCTTCTTGTTTTCCCTTGATTATTATATATACACTTGCGTTTGTTTCTGGTGTTGAGAGTTGCTCCACCGAAGGGGTCGACGGACCAAGGGAAAACTCTACGGAGGGTTGTTCTGGGTGTATATTATAAGTTGTAAAATTTTGGGCTCCAGAATACAAAGGAGACTCTGCCAAAAATTTTAAGAAATTCTAGAAAGCCATTTTCGAAAAATCCGAATAATTGGTTATTCTCTATGTCAAGTTATTTAGTAAGTTCTTTGACTTAGTTTCAACTCTAAAAATCTTAGATTCAGGGTTTAGATTTTAGAACGTGTAGGACACACTTGCACTTGCACAAAAAAGTAACATATTTTCTCAAATATATTATATTCCAGGGTAAGAAGCATATTTTTTTGTAATTATCCTACTAAATAAAATATTACCATTTTAACGTGATGCCATGAGCACATGAAACGGATATATGTTTGAATATTAAATATCTTCGCTATGACAAAATAATTACCTAACTTTATCCTCGTAAAGCATGTGGTGATTGACACATGAAACGAGATACGAATCGGGCCTGTAATTCAACTTAAAATTTGTATGTTAGATAAGAATGTTTGTGAATTTGTAGAATTGTGTTGGATGGGAGAGAACATTTGTATTACACCGTCGACTCTTGCAATAAACACTTGACTAAAACTGATTAGTAGTGCAGTCATCTACATGGCCATGCGATAGTTCGAGGTGAAGCTTCTACATGGCCATGCGATAGTTCGAGGTAAAGCTTAGTTTACTACACTTGAGGGTTTTTTGAGCATCAACTTAAAAAAAATTCGACACTTGATAGGGTTTTTTAGCATCAACTCAAATAATCCGACACTTGATAGGGTTATTTGGTATCGACTCAAGTAAGCCGACACTTGCTAAATAATAGAAATAAAACTGGTGGGACTGGAATCTAAGCACTGCCCATCCAGCAATATACCTGATCCTGGGTATATGAGATTATTGTCAAGACAATAAGTGGTGTTGTGATAAAAAAATGTTCTCTAAATTGTATTTGCATATAGAAAAAATTGTGCTATATTTTGTGATTGTGATTGTGCTTTTGACACAAATGTAGAATTGGTTTGTGAGGAATAAGAATCTCATATTTCAAGTTTACACTTTAAATCTTCAAACAACTTTTTCTCCAGTTTTCATAGCAATTATTCATTTACCTTCTGTTATAATTCTCTCTTAAAACTTCACATTTATTTTGATATTTAATTGTCCGTTCATGATATAAGGGATTGCTTGTCGTTCTGACGACCTAGTTTTGTTCACTAAGAGAAGGAGATAACTCGGAAGAAATGCTACCTTTATATAACGTTGATTAAGTAGATGGTTGATGGAAGATAGTCTTTTGGGGAAATCAGGATACTTTATTTTGTAGCCGGAATATGTAAATTAATATTTTGAGAACTCTGGAAGTCTGATGTGTTTAAGTATGTACAAAATATGTAATATATGATAAATTTTCTAGATACTTTATACTTTATCTTAGAATTTACAAGTGACAATCGCAAATACAAATGTTAGTACATCGTATTGGTGCGTAGCCTGGAGATGTATTCACTTAACAAATCTCTGCAGTATTTTGGGAGCGGGGTGTGATACATCTTTTAGTGGTGGCTCATGCATGTCTAGCTTTTTAGAAACCTATATATATAGGTTAAGATTAGACCCTAAGTTATGATCTTAGGAATGTCGAGAAAGAACCTTAAGATAAAAGTGTAGAGCAGTATTCCAATAAAGTTATTTGAGGGATAATACCTTAGCCATATTTGCACCTTAGAATCAAAATTATAGGATATTATTTTCATTTATGGCTGCATTTGAAACTTTACTTGAGGTTACTAATTTAAGATTTTCTAGGGTGTAGGTCATGGCTCATTTTATGACATATACGGTTTTGGGAGATAGTAGACAAAGCCTTGGTGGATATCATAGTTATGTGAGGAGGAGATGGCGACTAGTGTCGGGTCAGATCATACCTGTATATGGAGTTCAATATGGAATATACTATCCAGTAGTTCAGGATATAGAAGACGGAGCAGAAACATATTTTAAAATGATTAATATTTTTATATCATTATCAGAACCCAGCAGTATGCCAATTTCAACTTAACAACAAATGAGTATAATGGTATCTTATTAGAATGGAATGAGATATACCCTGAGGCTATCATTTTCAGGATTGAACGTGTATCTATCTAGTATGGAAAATGATAAAGATGAGAAGTTTATATATATATTAGGGTTAGTAAGGTCTTATTGTAAATAGGAATATTTTGTCTGCTGGTTCTCATTTTGTAAAGCAGCAGATGTATATATAGTGATCAAAAGGTAGGAAGGGTAGGAATATAAAATAATATGTAAGATATCTTATATTTTTAGCTGCATATTTGTATCACATTTTGATATAGTAAATAAAATATGCAAGTTCTTATTTTGATATTCAAGATTTTACAATTGATCTTAACTTTGCAAATATCTAATATTTGACTTTATACTCGTAAGATTTTTTGAAAATTTTCCATCTTCTAATATTCAGGAAATGTCTTCTCCTTCTCGATCAAATCTCCCTGAACAATCTGAATCCCGAGCTACGGATATGTATGAGATTTTCCAGAAAGTTTTTAAAACCAATGCTCAATATGTACACTTAGCACAAACCACATCTGCCAAGGTGTTGGAACAGTTTGAAGCAATATCTACTCCTAAGACCTTTGGGACAATCTTGGACTTTAGAAAATTAAATTTACTCGACTTTGATGGAACCGAGAGTCCCATAGAAGCAGGTCAGTGGTTGAAAACAACAGAGGGATTGTTAAAAGGAGCCAAGATTGCTGCCGAAGACGTAGTATCAGTAGTAAGGATACAACTTAAGGATGTAGCGGAGCAGTGGTGTAGTACTCAGCATCCGGAAGAATCTAATAAAGTGATACTTTGGAAGAAATTTAAGAAGAAATTTGAAGAAAAATTATTTCCTGCAACAGCAATAATAGAATTAGAAAGAAAATTTATTTACTTAAAACAGAACAAAATATCTGTAAATGAATATGCTGCAAAATTTACAATTAAGCATATTTGCTCCATATATGGTGACTACTGAGCAAGCAAAGATAGCTCAATTTTGTGAAGGACTGGATAATAAGTTGAAAGCACGAGTGGCACAATACCAATGTTAAACCTATGTTGAGGTAGTAGAAGCAGCAAGGGACCCGGAAAGAATGCAAAAAGATAAACATGATATGAAAATTGGAGGACATAAGAAAAGCTGGGAGACAGGATCCTCCAAGCAAAAAATCAATGGCAAAATTCAGCTAATCAATTTCAACCAGGACAAAATAAAGGACCATTAGTTTGTGATTACTGTGGAAAGATAGGACATACCAAGAATATATGTCGGAGGTTTTTGGCAAGTTGCCTGAAGTATGGATCACCAGAACATCATGCACAAAATTGTACACGATAACTTACTGGAAGGTTTGGAATCCAAGTTATTCCATAAAAATTTAGATCTGTCAATCAAGAATTTAATGCAAGGCTATGTTACCAGGAAATGGATTTAGACCCCTGATACATGCATCACCTCCAGTTCAGAACTATGTAACACCTGTGCATCAACAGAGACCACCTTTAGCATCTCAATCACCTTAATTTCATCATATCCAGAAGGCAAATCAGACCTATAATAAGAACAAGAAAAAGAAGCATGGACATGCCTATATGATGGATGTCAATAAGGATGAATCATTAGGAGACGTGGTTTGTGTATCCAAATCAGACCTATAACCGATATCATATTATGAATTTGTTTGTGTATCTAACCATTTCTCATGGTTTCCAAGAATGGAGTTGTTAATTCTAAATTAATAATTGATTGCTAAGGTAAAAAAAAGTTCTCGGTAAGAAAGTTTCCTTTATGTTTTTCCTTGATTATTATATATACACTTGTGTGTGTTTTCGGTGTTGAGAGTTGCTCCACCGAAGGGGTCGGCGAACCCAGAAGAAATTCTACGGAGGGTTGTTCCGGGTGTATATTATAAATTATAAAAAATTTGGGCTCCAGAATACAAATGGGATTCTGCCAAAAAATTTAAGAAATTCTAGAGAGACATTTTCGAAAAATTCAAAAAATTGGTTATTCTCCATGTCAAGTTATTTAGTAAGTTCTCTAACTTAGGTTCAACTCTAAAAATCTTAGATTTGGGGTTTAGATTTTATGACATGTAGGACACACTTGTACGTGCACAAAAGAGTAACATATTTTCTCAAATGTATTATATTCTAGGGTAAGAAGTACAACTTTCATATTTTTTTTGGAATTATCATACTAAATAAAATATTACCAGCCTACCTGTAGGTGTCCCCCCGTACCGCCACAAGGCACACACACACACACACACACACACACACACACACATATATATATGTGTGTGTGTGTGTGTGTGTGTGTGTGTGTGTGTGTGTTAAAGGAGGTAGTGGCAACAATATCAGCATTCAGTGCAATAATAATAGAAGCAACAACAACAATTGCATTAGTAGCAGCAGCCGCAGTAGTAGCATCACTATCAACATCCCAATCACCATCATTATCATCATCAAGTGAGTGTGTATGTGCGTGAGATGAGTGTTAGTATGAGGGATTAAGTGTTTGGTGAGTGGTCAAGAGGTAAAATGTATAGGTGAGTTAGGAATACTAAAATTAGTATTGTGATAAGTGTCATGTCCCGATTCTGAAGAATCGATAGTCGTCCCCCGGGCATGATGACGTGCGTGCCTAGGTTGCGAAACGCACAAGGCCAAGGTATTTTATATAACTAGTACATATTCAAAGTACACAGATAATTGAAACACAATGATGAAACATGGAAAAGTTCTCTTTATTGATAATGAACATCTTTTACAAACTCTTGAATGAGTCGGATAATTGTCGCACGGGCTTACAAATATAGACGCAAAATGGGATACATTCCTGTATATTACATCATTTTACTAAAACTTCAAATACTATAGACACCTTCGGGCGAAGCTATCGCCTTTTCACGGAGCTGCATAAGTTATGTGCACGAGCTCCTGAAACTTGCAAAACACACTTCGAGTAACGAACTGGACGTGCCGATAGGTGGACTGGATTGAAAAGTCACTCTAGCTTCTTGCAGGATCTCCTTGGTGCGAGAAACCTGTTGCAACGAGGATCAGTACATCGAAATACACTGGTGAAGGCGAGCTAACCCAACTATACCAATCAACACATTATTTTATATGAAGCATGCAAGTTATTATGTGGTCTTTCTATCTTGCCTTAGTTCAATTTTACAAGCAAGTAATAGATATGGAAATTCACTGAATTAAGTATATCACCGTTTGGTGACTTTTATCTGTCCGTCTGAACCACCTGTAAAATACTTACCATGGCCTTCTGTCATGACCCGCACCCGAAAAATCGAGCACGAGTCATGGGTACGTCCAGCCTACGTCGCAGAATCTGCGGTAGAACGCTGTAAGGTTCGTTCTAGGTCATAATATCTATCTCACAAAAACCTGTCAATAACCTCTCCAAAAGGAGGGCAACCACGCAGTGTATATATATATATATATATGTCTCAATCACAATAACTATGGGAAGAGTAAAGCACGATATGATATCACAAAGAAACAAAGAAACACAGAGCAAGACAATATCCAAAATATACAGACCAAGTCTACAATATCTCACAATCAAAATAATAATACAGTACAGTCATCCAAAATAATCAACTGGGAACAACCCAGAAAAACCCACCTAGCTAACTAGGGCGCTATCGGCGTCTCCTCGCCGGGCTCCTCCTCAGTCTCGGGATCGCAATACTCGTCGACGCCCGGCCCGTAGAAAGTCGGGCAGAAATCCTCAGGATCCTCTGAAAAAAATATACCCAGTCAGGACTGGAGAGAATTATATAACTCTGAAAGCAACTCCAAATACATGGTAAGGTGTATATGACGAGCAATAGAAAAGTATACAAGATGCACAGGAAATAAATACATGCTGGAGCAGAATAAGTAGCTGCAAAGTAAACTGGAGAACAATACAAGTAGAGAAGTAACTGCATGTGAGAAAACATGAATACTAGCTAAGTGCCTTGAGCACAAGTTCGTTATGTGATCGGCTTAGGTTGCACATGAAAAACACTACGATAACTCCGTTATGCGTGAGTTGAATAACTGACATACACATGAATACTATTTGGCTTTGATCACATAACCAACTCCTACTCCCCTCCCCCACTAATACTCTTGGATCCAACCACAACACGCTACGTACATGATAAATAGCTCGCGCACATGAAGGCGAGAGCACAAGAAGCACATGATAGCATATGAGAATCAATACCCGAAGCACATGATGAAATACACGTGATAGAGTACCCGCTGAACACGGTAAGCGGGATAGCATCTCATGACGAGACCCACTAGTACCAGCTCGTGTAACAATGTGTCAGAATCAAGTATTATAGTTCTAGAACAGGTGATATAAACGCTATCATAAAATGGAAACTATCAGAGGTAGGTACTCGCCTGACGTCCTGAGCAACTGATGAGGATCGAGATCCGGACCGGTGTCGTAAGAACCTATTGCGAAAAGCAAGATTAAACAGGGTTCTATAGATTTAAAATGATATAAAATAATTAAAAACAGGCTTCTAGGGCTATTCTAGGTCGAACGGGTCAAACCGATAAAATTTGGGTCAAAAAGTCAACCAGGGTCTAAAAAGTCAACTCTAGGTCAAAACTAAGTCACACGTTGACTTTTATGGTCAACGGGGACAATTATGGTCAATGCTAGGTCAAAATAGGGTGCCCCTGAAATTCTAGGTCAAAACTAGCTCATTAAGCTAGTAAACTCTTAAACTCGCCTCCTCGAGATACCGGGATACCCTCGGTATCCGATACCTCGACCTATGTCACACCCCAATCTCCCGCAAGCTCGATAGTCCCTACTGAACGTGAATCACCACGTTGCAGCTCTCCCGCAGGATAATCATTTTCATCGGGATGTGATGCCGTACGAGCCTGGAGTTACGCTCGTACAAGGCGATGTTGTCAAACACCAAAGTTATCATCGAAACAACCAAGTTACAGCGGAAGCCGTTTTGTGTACCAAGCACACATCAGAGTAATACGCAGCGAAGCTCGCGATAGGGTCCAAATGAAATGCCCGAGGCAATGCCACAAAGGCGATGCCACGGAGACGATAAAATCTTTTGCTCTTTTCTCTAGCCCACAAAGGTACTTACAGTTCATACATCTTGTCCTTTATATCCAAGCAGCGTCAAAAACATGTCACGTCTCAGTCCCAAAAATATGTAGGACTAGGACACGTAAGCATGCCAGCCGCATGGATATGACAACTCCAATATATGGAAACCAAATCCATACGTACGCTGTAATATGAATATAAAATCCACAAGTGGTATAAAATGTAATACAAGTCACAGGTTATAATCTAAATCTCATCCACCAAAACCATATAGAAATAAATAACCAGTATCTATGAAATTAGATCTCAATAAGAAGTATCTAAAGATGATAGTTGGGTGGAAACAAATCCACTACCAACTCAAATGGGAAAAGTAAATACAATATAAGTACAACTCACTAAAACAATATAAGTACCAGCTACCAATCACGGCTCGAAGAGAAGACATCCACGAAGCTTCTATATCCTTCCAATCTGCGCTCCTGCAAATACTCAAGAGCAGGTACACCTGGCAGCGGACCAGGTCCTCAGAGGGACATAACAAGTATACTTAAACACATGCCAATAAAGTACTGAAATAAATATCCACTGGGTCGTCCAACTGTCTAAAGTGAATGCAGTTTAAGAACAACTTTTCCCACAAGTGAGCTATCTGGCTGAAAACTGGGATTTGGCATAGTTCTCTTTTGGAGATCCAGGGGCCTAAAAGGCACGTCGTCTTTTGAACGCCGGTGGCCCGCCTGATAGTACATAATATATAGTGGTTATCATGACCCGTATCTCCAGCGGAGAATCCGGACGTACAGGAGAAAAGTGTAAAGGAGCTCAAATGCGGTACTTGTTGTTCTACCCACCCCATGCTCTAAGCATGTCACATCCATAACACGATTTGGTCCATAGCCTATTCTTAGTACCCTAGCCCAATCCTGCAACCAAACAAGGACAAGGATGGGACCACCGTACTACAATAGGCTATGTCCATGGACCTCTAATAACTGCCAAGTCTACTAGCATGCAAAGTTTCTAACAGCAGTTATTCCTAACGCACGTCCCACACGTACCGATGATCAGTCAATACGTGCGTCCGTGATCTATATGAGACTCATAACTCATGTAAAAATATGTGTTCCAGTCAAATGAAACCTAATGGTGCTACATGATAATGGGGTAGTCTCATGAACAAGGTCAATGCAATACATAAATAAAAACCAATCGCGACGTCACCGTCGCGAGCATTTTATATAACAATTAAAATATATGTACTAAGGACAGAAAATAAAGATGCATGCAACATATGGAATATAAATAACAGTACAATGGCAAGGTATACTTGCCTGGCAAGAATCTGTAAAGTGTACGCGCCCAAATATCCAATACACAAGACCAGAAGCTATGGCCACAGAACAAATGTCTCCGGATGCTGAAATAGATATCACCAACATTCCCAAAATAAGCAAAATAGCTAGAAAGCACTTCCCTTTCGTCCAATTTGGACACAGGGCAAAACCGTAATTTCGGACAAAAGTGGGGTCCACGTATGGCCCACTTTGCACCGAAAAGCGTGCCGAGGGTAACAGTCTCTAAATGGGACAAACTATAGGTCAAACAACTCTAAATGTCAATACGAACCCAACGGTATGTCCAAATTTTGATTCCGATGAGCCGAACAAAATTTGGTCCAAAAAGTCAACTGTGGGGCCCGCCAATTGGCGATCTGGTCAACCGTCTCAGAAATGCGTAAAAATTGGGTCACAGGACTAGCGCGTTACCACGAGTCCAGTGGTGCAAGTTTCGTCGCATTCTGACAAGCGTGCACAAAATACGCGCGAGTTCCACAAAAGTTGCGACACGGGATGTGTCCGTGGATACGGCCTGGTTCCGGCGCGCACACGCGTCCGAATCAGTGTCCACAAATTTTTACGTGTCCGATTATGCAGCGTGCACCATTCGGTACACTTGGCACATGGCAGGGCGGTCCCGTTTGGCAGGGCGCGCTCCGATCTCCAACTTTTGGAAATATGGAAAAAGTGGGTGCGCACAGTTTTACGACGAATATAATTATGTCCACAGCAATAATGGCACAGGATTATTTTACAGAAAATAAACTAGGTCATGTAATCTACAGGTATCAAAAAGAATCATCGAATTTGGATCTCTGTGGTGGGAGATACGAACTCGACAATATGGGTGGTCATCGTAAGTTTCTGCGATTTTAGAATTGGGTAAGTCCGGCCAACTTGGGCGCTATTTTTTACCTAGGGGCACACATTTTCCGAGGTTGACTATAAAATAAGTATTGGAGAGGGTTAAGGGATGATCATACCTATGAAAACGGAACAGCGTTTGGATGAGCGAGTCGACGGAAAATCATGCCGGAGCGAAGGTGCCTCGAGTGGGAGACTGCAGTTCGCGAGGTCGGCGTCGACGGGATGGTTGGATGGCTTGGCGGGGCTTCTCTGGCTGCGGTGATGGCTATAGATGGGAAGAGGAAGTCTGGAGTTTTAGGTTAGGGTTTTAGAGCTAATATATATATATATATATATATATATATATATATATATATATATATATATATATATATATATGTCACGCCCCAGTCCCAAAAATACGTAGGACTAGGACTCGTAAGCATGCCAGCCGCATGGATATGGCAACTCCAATATATGGAAACCAAATCCATACGTACGCTGTAATATGAATATAAAATCCACAAGTGGTATAAAATATAATACAAGTCACAGGTTATAATCTAAATCTCATCCACCAAAACCATATAGAAACAAATAACCAGTATCTATGAAATTAGATCTCAATAAGAAGTATCTAAAGATGATAGTTGGGTGGAAACAAATCCACTACCAACTCAAATGGGAAAAGTAAATACAATATAAGTACAACTCACTCAAACAATATAAGTACCAGCTACCAATCACGGCTCGAAGAGAAGACATCCACGAAGCTTCTATATCCTTCCAATCTGCGCTCCTGCAAATACTCAAGAGCAGGTACACCTGGCAGCGGACCAGGTCCTCAGAGGGACATAACAAGTATACTTAAACACATGCCAATAAAGTACTAAAATAAATATCCACTGGGTCGCCTAACCGTCTAAAGTGAATGCAGTTTAAGAACAACTTTTCCCACAAGTGAGCTATCTGGCTGAAAACTGGGATTTGGCATAGTTCTCTTTTGGAGATCCAGGGGCCTAAAAGGCACGTCGTCTTTTGAACGCCGGTGGCCCGCCTGATAGTACATAATATATAGTGGTCATCATGACCCGTATCTCCAGCGGAGAATCCGGGCGTACAGGAGAAAAGTGTAAAGGAGCTCAAATGCGGTACTTGTTGTTCTCCCCACCCCATGCTCTAAGCATGTCACATCCATGACACGATTTGGTCCATAGCCTATTCTTAGTACCCTAGCCTAATCCTGCAACCAAACAAGGAAAAGGATGGGACCACCGTACTACAATAGGCTATGTCCATGGACCTCTAATAACTGCCAAGTCTACTAGCATGTAAAGTTTCTAACAACAGTTATTCCTAACGTACGTCCCACACGTACCGATGATCAGTCAATACGTGCGTCCGTGATCTATATGAGACTCACAACTCGTGTAAAAATATGTGTCCCAGTCAAATGAAATCTAATGGTGCTACATGATAATGGGGTAGTCTCATGAACAAGGTCAATGCAATACATAAATAAAAACCTATCGCGACGTCACCGTCGCGAGCATTTTATATAACAATTAAAATATATGTACTAAGGACAGAAAATAAAGATGCATGCAACATATGGAATATAAATAACAGTACAATGGCAAGGTATACTTGCCTGGCAAGAATCTGTAAAGTGTACGCGCCCAAATGTCCAATACACAGGACCAGAAGCTATGGCCACAGAACAAATATCTCCGGATGCTGAAATAGATATCACCAACATTCCCAAAATAAGCAAAATAGCTAGAAAGCACTTCCCTTTCGTCCAATTTGGATACAGGGCAAAACCGTAATTTCGGGCAAAAGTGGGGTCCACGTGTGGCCTATTTTGCACCGAAAAGCGTGCCGAGGGTAACAGTCTCTAAATGGGACAAACTATAGGTCAAACAACTCTAAATGTTAATACGAACCCAACGGTATGTCCAAATTTGGATTCCGATGAGCCGAACAAAATTTGGTCCAAAAAGTCAACTATGGGGCCCGCCAATTGGCGATCTGGTCAACCGTCTCAGAAATGCGTGAAAATTGGGTCACAGGACCAGCGCGTTACCACGAGTCCAGTGGCGCAAGTTTCGTCGCATTCTGACAAGCGTGCACAAAATACGCACGAGTTCCACAAAAGTTGCGATACGGGATGTGTCCGTGGATACGGCCTGGTTCCGGCGCGCACACGCGTCCGAATCAGTCTCCACAAATTTTTACGTGTCCGATTGTGCAGCGTGCACCATTCGGTACACTTGGCACACGGCAGGGCGGTCCCGTTTGGCGGGGCGCGCTCCGATCTCCAACTTTTAGAAATCTGGAAAAAGTGGGTGCGCGCAGTTTTGCGACAAATATAATTATGTCCACAGCAACTAATGGCACAGGGTTATTTTACAGAAAATAAACTAGGTCATGTAATCTACAGGTATCAAAAAGAATCATCGAATTCGAATCTCTGTGGTGGGAGATACGAACTCGACAATATGGGTGGTCATCGCAAGTTTCTGCGATTTCAGAATTGGGTAAGTCCGGCCAACTTGGGCGCTGTTTTTCACCTAGGGGCACACGTTTTCCGAGGTTGACTATAAAATAAGTATTGGAGAGGGTTAAGGGATGATCATACCTATGAAAATGGAACAGCGTTTGGATGTGCGAGTCGACGGAAAATCACGCCGGAGCGAAGGTGCCTCGAGTGGGAGACTGCAGTTCGCGAGGTCGGCGTCGACGGGATGGTTGGATGGCTTGGCGGGGCTTCTCTGGCTGCGGTGACGGCTCTAGATGGGAAGAGGAAGTCTGGAGTTTTAGGTTAGGATTTTAGAGCTAATATATATATATATATATATATATATATATATATATATATATATATATATATATATATTTATATATATATATTAAGAGAGAGAGAGAGAGAGATGGATTAAGGGGTCCGCGGGTTTGAAGTAAGGGTCGGGCGGCCTTCCTCGGGTGGGAAGTTGCTGCAGCAACATATGGAATATTGGACGGTCAACTAATGTATATTGGACGGTCAACTAATGAGCAAGTTGCTAAGGATCAACTATGCAGCAAGTTGCTATCATTATTACTATTATTATTATTATGTTATTATTATTGTTATTATTATTAGTATTATTATTATATACTTATTATATTAGTAACTTATTTAATAAATTCTTTTTCCTTTCTTCTCTTTATAAAATATATATATACCTATATATATATTTGTATATACATATATATATATATATATACTCATAAGAAAAATTTATAGATTAGGGTAATGCACATCGTTAGGCTAGCAACAGCTCAAGGGATCTCCTACATGGAATAAATTCCGAAAAATTCCTGATGGTCCCATAAGTCATCTAAGTGCCCGAACACCTAACATAAAAATTATTAAAAAACTATTTCTCCTATTTAGACCTAATTACTATAATTTAATTAATAATTAATAAATAAAAAAAGTATATACGATTTTCTAGGAAGGGGGTTTTACATTATTTTAAACTCCCTCACCCAAAATAGGTATTTTGTGTATATTTTATATTATTATATTTATTATATATGTTGAATTTATTTAGAATATGCTTTTAGTTAATTAGAAAATAAAGTTCTTGATATATTTACTTATATAAATATTCATTTAGAATTATTTTAGGTTATTTTGGGTTTTTGGAGATTTTTCTAGAATTTTTGGTAATTAAAACTTAGAAAACATAAATTTTTAGGACTTCTATGATTTACTATACGACCATACTTGCATGTCGTTCCTACCAAATATTTATTTTAGTTTAAAATATTTAATTATATTTTTTTGTAATTTATTTAGAATTTTAAGAAATTTATTTAGATTTTAAAATTATTTAGGATTTATTTGGATATATATAGTCTTAATATTAGATAGATGCTAATTTAGTGTTAATAGATATTAATAAGATTTTATAAATTATTTGTATTATCTTTAATTATATTTAAGATTATAAATTATTGAGATAAATTCAAACTCTATTTTGAATTAATTCAAATCCTGAACCTACTAGAAAATCAACTTCATGCATATCCTATCCTTATTTAAATTCATCATAATCCTATCCAAATTAACCAATCCTAGTCGTATTTAATTAAGTAGTGTCCACCATTATAAATACCTCATCCTTCATATTTTTTTTCCCCAAATTCCTCTCTTTTTCGTCCAAAAAATAGTCAAAATTCGTCATAAATTCAGCCTAATTTTCTACTAGTTATGACGAATTAAAAAGACGATATCTCCTAGCTCCGGACTCCAAACGCGCTCCAGTTTTTTTGTTAGAACGATATTGAGGTTAGCTTTCTGTTTATATAAATTTTTTTACGAAATTATAAGTATTAAATTCTGAAAAATTCGTAGAGCACAACATGTCCGAAAATAGACGTGTTTCAATATTTTCGCGATTTTGGGAGAACCAGGAATCAGAATCATGAACCGTTTAAAGTTTCGGAAAGCTAATATCGATATCATTGACATATATTTTTCCTAGAATTTATTTCGAAGTATTTACATACTGTTAATTCTATAGAACTTCTAGGGTAGAATTTAACCGTCGGTGCACAATACAAAATTTGTATGTGCCATAATTCCCAAACAAATTTGAATTCAGACGAGCCATAAATTCTAGTATATTTTTGATGCTGAAATCTACAGGAATCATGCATGAAAGTCGAGTTTGTATCGGTTGACTTTTTGGTCAACAGATCGCCTCGATTTGCGTGCCATGAGTCTCGAGTTGATAAAATTTAGTTTTTTTGGACAAAATTTAGGAATTAACATAAAAATCAGAATAATAAGATTAAAATAGGATTTTAGAGTAATTATTCTAGAATTAAATAAATTAAAATAAATTATCTTTTGACGTGATAAATTTGTAATACATAGGCTATTTGGACTGTGACTTGGACTCTGATTCATACCAATAGCAAGACCCCAGGCAAGTATACCTTGCCATTGTACTGTTATTTATATTCCATATATTGCATGCATCTTTATTTTCTGTCTTTAGTTCATATATTTTAACTGTTATATAAAATGCGCGCGACAGTGTCGTCGCGATATGTTTTTATTTATGTATTTGCATTGACCTTGTTCATGAGACTACCCCATTATCATGTAGCATCATTAGGTTCATTGGCCGTGACACAGTTGTTACACGAGTGTGAGTCTCATATAGAGATCACGGACTTGCGTGCAGGGTTGGCCTCCTGTACGTGTGGGCCGTGCGTTAGGAATAACTGCTGTTAGAAACTTTGCATGCTAGAAGACTTAGCAGTTATTAGAGGTCTATGGACATAGCCTATTGTAGTACGGTGGTCCCATCCTTGTCCTTGTTTGATTACAGGATTGGGCTAGGGTACTAAGGATAGGCTATGGACCAAATCGTGTCATGGATGTGACATACTTAGAGCATGGGGTGGGAAGAACAATAAGTACCGCATTTGAGCTCCTTTACACTTTTCCTTCTGTAACCCGGAAGCTCCGCTGGAGATACGGACGGTGATGACCCCTTTACTACTTGGCGGGCCTCTGCCGTTCAAAAGACGACATGCCTTTGAGGCCCCTGGTTCTCCGAGAGAGTCATGCTAATCCCAGTTCTCAGCCAGATAGCTCATTTGTTAGAAAGTTGTTCTCAAACTGCATTCACATAGATGGTTAGGCGACCCATTGGATATTTATTTTAGTACTTTATTGGCATGTGTTTAAGTATCTTGTTATGTCCCTCTGAGGACCTGGTCCGCTGCCAGGTATATCTGTTCTTGAGTATTTGCAGGAGCGCAGATTTGGATGGTTGTATATGCTTTGTGGACGTCTTCTCTTCGAGCTGTGATCGATAGCTGGTATACTTATATTAGGCTTGATTGGGTTATACTTATATTGTATTTACTTTTTCATTTGAGTTGGTAGTGGATTTGTTTCCATCCAACTATCATCCTTAGATACTTCTTATTGAGATCTAGTTTCATAGACATTGGTTATTTTATTCAGATATAATTTTGGTGGATGAGATTTAGATTATACCCTGTGACTTGTGACATATGTTTTATACCACTTGTGGATTTGATATTCATGTTATAGCGTACGTGTGGATTTGGTTTCCATATATATATTGGAGTTGCCATATCCATGCGGCTGGCATGCTTACGTGTCCTAGTCCTACGTATTTTTGGGACTGGGGCGTGACATATTTTTGTGGTGGCCCATACAGGTCGAGAGTATATTATCTCGGTTACATTACTGTACCGAACAAGCCTGCACCTAGGACTAGAGTATAGGATCTCGTCCACATTGACTATGATTCATCTTCCTTCTATCTGTTCTATTTGAACAATTGTATCATGCTTGATTCATGTGCTTCCCTAATAGTTCTTTAAGTATAGCCTTCTCCTAGAATATAGAAGTTCCTGTTGTTAGATGATAATTAGAGTAGCACACCTATTAAGAATACAACGAGAATATAGACACACCACTAAGTTTAGAATATCTAGTGAAACCTAGAATTCCTTATCTATAGATTGGTTCACCATTACCCCTTGATGTATTATGAGGACTTGAGAGTAGTATAGACACAACTAGAGTTAGTTAGAAGTTTTACCATAATGTTTGACCCTAGTATTGAGGAACCAATAGAAAACCAAAAATTAAAAATTAGGATTGAACCTAACCTTCATAGTTAGATAGTATTGGAGAACTATAAACTTAGATCATTGTCTTATTATTAGTAGACAACACCTTAGGAAGCCTAGAGGAATATAATCAACACTTTTTCTTTGATCATACCTCGAACATAGCAACTAGCATACCATCCCCTTAGAAAACCATGATGCTCTCTAGAGCCCTCTATTTTTAATTTCATATATTGCTCCTCTGCGACCATAGCACTCGCTATTATGCGACGACTAATTATGTTTCTTCTCTTCATCTTTTAACTCGTGCCATCTGACACTTCTGATTGTAGGCTAGGTAATTTTATTCTGTGTTAAGGACATATAGTTGCTAGGATTATAGTTGTTAATGTTAAATTTTGAAATTGTGTGCTTAGTAGTTAGAACTTGATGGTTTAAGTTATTCTTGTAGATTGTGACCTGGTGATTATCCCTTAGTTTTAAATTGCGTAGCATGTACCCCCACCTCGATATAAGTTATACCCCTTTTTATCTTGAGGCTAGTAACTCTTCTATCCTTACTATTGATACTTGTTCTATAAGCACTATGACTAAGACAAAGACGGCCATGACCTATGTAATATAAGAGGATACCCTAATAAGTACCAAGATCCCTTCTCGTAGACCTTAACAGTAGTTTCTACGGTATCCTTAAGACAATCACAGTATCAGTTTAATTCTTTTAAGTTGGGTAGTATGCCTCACAACCTAGTATCACATAGTCCACTTGACCCATCAAGGTAGTGTAACTGAATGACATTAATTGTATGCTAGCAAAAGACGACATTGTTTATTCAGACGATAGAATTTAGAGGTCCTTGCCCCTATTTGGTCGACTAGCGACTTAGACAACGAGGTTGTATGATAACTGTAGGGATTGTAGAGTCTTTTATTATTGTTGCTTAGTTGTTTTTGTTTTTGTGAACTTGAATTAAATTTTACCTCCTTTCATCATCATCTAGCGTACTTATATTTGCTGTACTACCTTGACTTATGCTGCTATTATAGCCTAGTTTTTGCAAGCTTATTCTTTATCGAGCTTGTTCATGACATATGTATTATTGGGGAGGCCCACAATAATACAATTCAGAATCAGTATATTAAGGTCTAGCTAACCTTAGTGCGCTTGATTCGCCCTTCGCAATAGTATTTTACGTGGATTGAGATGTATAGTGGACCAGTAGACAAATATACTTACCCTCTAGATACGACAAAGTATATCATATCAAGTACATAACTGCACCGATGTGAGCATGCGAATAGGAAATTACCAAATTAAGATTTTAATCCACAACTGTCTTGACAATTCCCATTTGAATTCTTTAAACGCTTTGATTCCCATACTTCCATTCTATTACCCCTCCTTGAACTCTTTTTCGTTGCTTTCCGTCTTCCCTTGTTTCGGAAAGACGAAATCTCGTGCTTGGATATAAGTGATACACGGGTAGTACAAGATATACCCCATAGGCCAATCACATTATTTGGTGACTATCTTTCATAATTGATTAAGGGCATATCACATATGATATAGTTGGTGTTAAAGTTTTGAGGATTGAATGACATGAGAAAATAAATTAAGGAATATTTTTCTTAAGTGTAAGAGCCTTATGTGATAGATGGATAAATTCTAAGTTGGGTAGAAATTGCATTATTAAACTTGAGGAGAATTCTTTTAGATTGTGATCAAGTAGGATTAGATTGAGAGATTAAGTCCTTTTAAATGTGGAGAATTTTAAAAGAAGGATTAAGATAATGAGGATTTAATAAATTTAAAAATCTTGATATGGAGGACCCAATATTTATACTTTGAGCACATGATTTAAATTTTGAATATTGAAGGATGAATCATCGATTTAAATTTTTAGGATAAATATAGAATTTTAGACTTGAACAACTGGTGAATTAGATTTAAATTTTATAATTTGATGATTTAAATTAAAAGTTTAATTTTGATTGTTGGGTCACCTATTTAAAATATTGAGGATGTAAATTGAGTTTAAATATTTGAAGAGTACAAAATTCTTAATTTGAGAATAGGAATAAGATTTGATTAGAATTGTTTATTGTTCAAGGTCTAGAGGAGATTATGATAGTTGGAAATGGTGATATAAATTTTGATGTGGGATGTCATATAGACTTGAGTTAGATTTGAATGTTGAAAAAAAAAAAAGTCGAGAAGAGAGTACGACAGGTTAAATTTTGATTTAAACAGTGGTTATCATATTTTTGAAGTGATCACGATAGATTTGAATAGATTTTGTTATTTAAATTTTTGGAAGAGATTGCGATTGATGTACCTTATGTACGAATGTGAAAGATTTAATAAATTATGCCTTATTTTAATTTCGAGGACAAAATTATTTTAAATTGGGTAGATTGTAAACTCCCTTACCCAAAATAGGTATTTTGTGTATATTTTATATTATTATATTTATTATATATGTTGAATTTATTTAGAATATGCTCTTAGTTAATTAGAAAATAAAGTTCTTGATATATTTACTTATATAAATATTCATTTAGAATTATTTTAGGTTATTTTGGGTTTTTGGAGATTTTTCTAGAATTTTTGGTAATTAAAACTTAGAAAACATAAATTTCTAGGACTTCTATGATTTACTATACGACCATACTTGCATGTCGTTCCTACCAAATATTTATTTTAGTTTAAAATATTTAATTATATTTTTTTATAATTTATTTAGAATTTTAAGAAATTTATTTAGATTTTAAAATTATTTAGGATTTATTTGGATATATATAGTCTTAATATTAGATAGATGCTAATTTAGTGTTAATAGATATTAATAAGATTTTATAAATTATTTGTATTATCTTTAATTATATTTAAGATTATAAATTATTTAGATAAATTCAAACTCTATTTTGAATTAATTCAAATCCTGAACCTACTAGAAAATCAACTTCATGCATATCCTATCCTTATTTAAATTCATCATAATCCTATCCAAATTAACCAATCCTAGTCGTATTTAATTAAGTAGTGTCCACCATTATAAATACCTCATCCTTCATATTTTTTTCCCCCAAATTCCTCTCTTTTTCGTCCAAAAAATAGTCAAAATTTGTCATAAATTCAGCCTCATTTTCTACTAGTTATGACGAATTAAAATGACGATATCTCCTAGCTCCAGACTCCAAACGTGCTCTAGTTTTTTTGTTAGAACGATATTGAGGTTAGCTTTCTGTTTATATAAATTTTTTTACGAAATTATAAGTATTAAATTCTGGAAAATTCGTAGAGCACAGCATGTCCGAAAATAGACGTGTTTCAATGTTTTCGCGATTTTGGGAGAACCAGGAATCAGAATCATGAACCGTTTCAAGTTTCGGAAAGCTAATGTCGATATCATTGACATATATTTTTTCCAGAATTTATTTTGAAGTATTTATATACTGTTAATTCTATAGAACTTCTAGGGTAGAATTTAACCGTCGGTGCACAATACAAAATTTGTATGTGCCATAATTCCCAAACGAATTTGAATTCAGACGAGCCGTAAATTCTAGTATATTTTTGATGCTGAATCTACAGGAATCATGCATGAAAGTCAAGTTTGTATCGGTTGACTTTTTGGTCAACAGATCGTCTCGATTTGCGTGCCATGAGTCTCGAGTTGATAAAATTCAGTTTCTTTGGACAAAATTTAGGAATTAACATAAAAATCAGAATAATAAGATTAAAATAGGATTTTAGAGTAATTATTCCAGAATTAAATAAATTAAAATAAATTATCTTTTGACGTGATAAATTTGTAATACATAGGCTATTTGGACTGTGACTTGGACTCTAATTCATACCAACAGCAGGACCCCAGGCAAGTATACCTTGCCATTGTACTATTATTTATATTCCATATGTTGCATGCATCTTTATTTTTTGTCTTTAGTTCATATATTTTAACTGTTATATAAAATGAGCGCGACAGTGTCGTCGCGATATATTTTTATTTATGTATTTACATTGACCTTGTTCATGAGACTACCCCATTATCATGTAGCATCATTAGGTTCATTGGCCGTGACATAATTGTTACACGAGTGTGAGTCTCATATAGAGATCACGGACTTGCGTGCAGGGTTGGCCTCCTGTACGTGTGGGCCGTGCGTTAGGAATAACTGCTGTTAGAAACTTTGCATGCTAGAAGACTTAGCAGTTATTAGAGGTCTATGGACATAGCCTATTGTAGTACGGTGGTCCCATCCTTGTCCTTGTTTGATTACAGGATTGGGCTAGGGTACTAAGGATAGGCTATGGACCAAATCGTGTCATGGATGTGACATGCTTAGAGCATGGGGTGGGGAGAACAATAAGTACCGCATTTGAGCTCCTTTACACTTTTCCTTCTGTAACCCGGAAGCTCCGCTGGAGATACGGACGGTGATGACCCCTTTACTACTTGGCGGGCCTCTGCCGTTCAAAAGACGACATGCCTTTGAGGCCCCTGGTTCTCCGAGAGAGTCATGCCAATCCCAGTTCTCAGCCAGATAGCTCACTTGTTAGAAAGTTGTTCTCAAACTGCATTCACATAGATGGTTAGGCAACCCATTGGATATTTATTTCAGTACTTTATTGGCATGTGTTTAAGTATCTTGTTATGTCCCTCTGAGGACCTGGTCCGCTGCCAGGTATATCTGTTCTTGAGTATTTGCAGGAGCGCAGATTTGGATGGTTGTATATGCTTTGTGGACGTCTTCTCTTCGAGCTGTGATCGATAGCTGGTATACTTATATTAGGCTTGATTGGGTTGTACTTATATTGTATTTACTTTTTCATTTGAGTTGGTAGTGGATTTGTTTCCATCCAACTATCATCCTTAGATACTTCTTATTGAGATCTAGTTTCATAGACATTGGTTATTTTATTCAGATATAATTTTGGTGGATGAGATTTAGATTATACCCTGTGACTTGTGACATATATTTTATACCACTTGTGGATTTGATATTCATGTTACAGCGTACGTGTGGATTTGGTTTCCATATATATATTGGAGTTGCCATATCCATGCGGCTGGCATGCTTACGTGTCCTAGTCCTACGTATTTTTGGGACTGGGGCGTGACATATTTTTGTGGAGAGTTTATTATTATTGTTATTATTATTAGTATTATTATTATATACTTATTATATTAGTAACTTATTTAATAAATTCTTTTTCCTTTCTTCTCTTTATAAAATATATATATATACCTATATATATATTTGTATATACATATATATATATATATACTCATAAGAAAAATTTATAGATTAGGGTAATACACATCGTTAGGCTAGCAACAGCTCAAGGGGTCTCCTACATGGAATAAATTCCAAAAAATTCCTGATGGTCCCATAAGTCATCTAAGTGCCCGAACACCTAACATAAAAATTATTAAAAAAATTATTTCTCCTATTTAGACCTAATTACTACAATTTAATTAATAATTAATAAATAAAAAAGGTATATACGATTTTCTAGGAAAGGGGTTTTACATTCTACCCAACTTAAAAAAAATTTCGTCCTCGAAATTAAAATTAAGCCACGATAGAATGCAAGGATGGTGTAAGATTTGCATTGTTTAAAATGAAAGGCTAGGTTTAAAGGGGTGGGCGATGTTGTACGTTGCACTTTCCGAAAAAAAAATCATGGAAAAGTCCATATGAGCGAAAAATAGGTTTCTTCATGTGTCATGTCCAATGGTGTGGACACATAAATGCTCTTTTGCATAAAAGCGTCCAACAATTAAAAAATTGCACAAAGATGAGAATTGGATGATGGGCATGTCTAGGATAAGGGTGTAGAATTTGTAGGAAGGCATTGGCTAGTGTAGTGCTCCAATTATCGGAGCACGGTAAGGCGTATCAAGTGATATCATGTTGTAAAACTAAATAAAAATACCGTGTTCTATTTCTAAGTGGATTCGTGCTAGCCTCAGTCTCACTATCTAAGCCGAGTAGGTCAAATCCTTAGGTGAGGGGGTTTTACAATCTGCCGAACTTAAAATAATGTCGTCCTCAAAATTGAAATAAGGCAGAATCGGTTAATCCTTTATGTACAATATGGCAAGTCAGTCGCAATCTTCTTGCGATAACTAAAATCCTAATCATATCCATTGTAATCACTTCTAGGTTAAGATGACCACTGCTCCAATCAAAATTTAACCTATGGTTATCTCTTCTCCCCTTGTTTCAAATTATCCATATCCACATAACATCTCCAAGATTTACATACGCATATAAATTTTACCTCACGATCTCTAACTATCATAATCTCCTTTAGAAGTGGTTTGAGTCCAATATATTTCCATTTTCACTTATAAAATTTTGTATGCCTCAACTCTTTAAATTCCATTCACATCCTCATTATTTCCAATAGGTCGTCCAACCAAGATTTTAATTCTTAATTCAAATCACCAAATTGAAAAATAATTTAAATGCAGTCCACCAATATTCAAGTCTGAAATTCTATATTTATCCTCTAAATTCAAATTGGTGATTCTACCTTCATTGTTAAAAAAATGCACTTAAGGTATAAATATTGGGTCCTCAATATCAATTTATTGATCCCCATCCTCTTATTCATCCTTCTAAATTTCTCAAAATTATAATGGCTTAAACCTTTCCCAATCTAATCTTACTCGATCATAATCTAAAAGAAATTCCTCCCGAGTTGACAATGCACTACTACCCAACTTAGAATTTATCCACCTATCACCTAAGGCTATATACCTTAAGAAAATATTCCTTAATTTATTTACTCATGCCGTTCAATCCTCGAAACTTCAACGCCGATCATATCACATATGATATGTCCTTAATTACGAAAGAATAATCCTCAAATATGTGATCGGCCTATGGGGTATATCTAGTACTCTCTATGTATCCAACTTTATACCCAGCACGAGGTTTCGTCTTTCCGAAATAAGGGAAGACGAAGATCAATAATAAAGAGTTCAAGGCAGCGTAATAGAATAGAAGTATTGGGATCAAGGCATTTTAAAGAATTCAATTGGGAATTGTCAAAGCAGTTGTGGATTGAAATCCTATTTTGGTAGTTCCTATTCACATGCTCGTATTAGTACAGTCATGTAACCGATACGATATGTCAGACATGTCTAGGGCAAGTATATTCGTCTACTAATTACTATATATCTCAATCCACGTAAAGTAGTTATACGAAGGACGCATCAAGCGCACTATGGTTGATCAGACCGTAATACACTGATTCTGAAATGTATTATTGTGGGCCTCCCCAATAATACATATGTCATGAACAAGCTCGATAAGGAATAAGCTTGCAAAAACTAGGCTATAATAGCAGCATAATTCAAGGCAGCACAGAAAATATAACGCTGGATTATGATGAGAGAAGTTACAAATAATTCAAGTTGCAAAAACAAAACAACATAAGCAACAATAACAAAAGACTCTACAATCTCTATATTTATCATATTAATCCTTGTCTGAGTCGATAGTCGACAAAGTAGGGGTATGAGTCTCTAAGTTATATAGTCTGAATAAACACTATCATCTTATGTTAGCATACAATTAATGCCATTCAGTTACACTTCATCAATGGATCACAAGGGCTATATGATACTAGGTGGTGAGGTATACTACCCAACTTATAAGAATTAAACTAATATGGTGACAGTCTTAAGAGGGTCCTACACAATAATCTTGCACATGAAAATAAAACAGAAACTCTTTATTAGGGTATATGAGAAAAATCTTGGTATTGATTAGGGTATCCTTTTTATGTAGGTAATGGTCATCCTAAGTCTTAGTCATAGCACTTATAAGCAAGGGTCAATGGTAAAGATAGAAGGGTTACTGGCCGTTTAAGGAGGAAGGGTCTAACTTGTATCGATGTGAGGGTACAAATTATGCGATTTAAAAAACTAAGGGTTAATCATTGGTCACAATCTACAAGACAACTTAAACTTATCAAGTTCTAACTACCAAGCATAAAAAAAAATTTCACACTCAAGGCTACAACTATAATCCTAGCAAACTATGAGCCCTTAACAAAGAATAAAGTTACTTGGCCTACTATCCGAAGTGTCAGATGGCACGAGTTGAAGGATAAAGAAAAGAAGAACATGCTTAGTCGTCGCACAAATAGCGAGTGCTAGGGTTTCAGGAAAACAAATATATAAAATAAAATAGAGAGGCTATAGATAATGTCAAGGTTTCCTAAGGGGAGATGCTACGCTACTCTCTGTGTTTACGGTATGTTCAAGAAACTACTATATTCAATGCTCTTGGCTTCCTAAAGTGTTGTCTACTAATAATAAGACAATGATCTAAGTTTATAGTTCTAATATTATCTAACTATGAAGGTTACTTCAGTCCAAATATTGAGTTTTGGTTTCCTATTGGTTCCTCAATACTAGGGTCAACAATATAGTCAAACTTCTAACTAACACTAGTAGTGTCTACACTACTCTCAAGTCTTCTTAATACATAAAGGGGTAATGATAAACCAATCTATAGATAAGGAATTCTACGGTTCACTTAATTATTCTAAACTTAGTGGGGTGTCTATATTCTCGTTGTATTCTTAATAGGTGTACTACCCTAATTATAATCCTAATAACAGGGGTTCCTATATTCTAGCAGAAGGCTACACTCAAAGAATTATTAGGGAAGTACAAGAATCAAACATGATGCAATTATTCAGATAGAATGGATTGGAAGGAAAATGAATCATAGTCAATTGTGGATGAGATCCTATACTCTATTTCTAGGTGCAGGCTTGCTCGGCACAGTAACGTAACCGAGACAATATGCTCTTGACCTGCATGGGCTACCACAAAAACATGTCACGCCCCAGTCCCAAAAATACGTAGGACTAGGACACGTAAGCATGCCAGCCGCATGGATATGGCAACTCCAATATATGGAAACCAAATCCATACGTACGCTGTAATATGAATATAAAATCCACAAGTGATATAAAATATAATACAAGTCACAGGTTATAATCTAAATCTCATCCACCAAAACCATATAGAAATAAATAACCAGTATCTATGAAATTAGATCTCAATAAAAAGTATCTAAAGATGATAGTTGGGTGGAAACAAATCCACTACCAACTCAAATGGGAAAAGTAAATACAATATAAGTACAACTCACTCAAACAATATAAGTACCAGCTACCAATCACGGCTCGAAGAGAAGACATCCACGAAGCTTCTATATCCTTTCAATCTGCGCTCCTGCAAATACTCAAGAGCAGGTACACCTGGCAGCGAACCAGGTCCTCAGAGGGACATAAAAAGTATACTTAAACGCATGCCAATAAAGTACTGAAATAAATATCCACTGGGTTGCCTAACCGTCTAAAGTGAATGCAGTTTAAGAACAACTTTCCCCACAAGTGAGCTATCTGGCTGAAAACTGGGATTTGGCATAGTTCTCTTTTGGAGATCCAGGGGCCTAAAAGGCACGTCGTCTTTTGAACGCCGGTGGCCCGCCTGATAGTACATAATATATAGTGGTCATCATGACCCGTATCTCCAGCGGAGAATCCGGGCGTACAGGAGAAAAGTGTAAAGGAGCTCAAATGCGGTACTTGTTGTTCTCCCCACCCCATGCTCTAAGCATGTCACATCCATGACACGATTTGGTCCATAGCCTATTCTTAGTACCCTAGCCCAATCCTGCAACCAAACAAGGACAAGGATGGGACCACCGTACTATAATAGGCTATGTCCATGGACCTCTAATAACTGCCAAGTCTACTAGCATGCAAAGTTTCTAACAGCAGTTATTCCTAACGCACGTCCCACACGTACCGATGATCAGTCAATACGTGCGTCCGTGATCTATATGAGACTCACAACTCGTGTAAAAATATGTGTCCCAGTCAAATGAAACCTAATGGTGCTACATGATAATGGGGTAGTCTCATGAACAAGGTCAATGCAATACATAAATAAAAATCTATCGCGACGTCACCGTCGCGAGCATTTTATATAACAATTAAAATATATGTACTAAGGACAGAAAATAAAGATGCATGGAACATATGGAATATAAATAACAGTACAATGGCAAGGTATACTTGCCTGGCAAGAATCTGTAAAGTGTACGCGCCCAAATGTCCAATACAAAGGACCAGAAGCTATGGCCACAGAATAAATGTCTCCGGATGCTGAAATAGATATCACCAATATTCCCAAAATAAGCAAAATAGCTAGAAAGCACTTCCCTTTCGTCCAATTTGGACACAGGGCAAAACCGTAATTTCGGGCAAAAGTGGGGTCCACGTGTGGCCCACTTTGCACCGAAAAGCGTGCCAAGGGTAACAGTCTCTAAATGGGATAAACTATAGGTCAAACAACTCTAAATGTCAATACGAACCCAACGGTATGTCCAAATTTGGATTCCGATGAGCCGAACAAAATTTGGTCCAAAAAGTCAACTGTGGGGCCCGCCAATTGGTGATCTGGTCAACCGTCTCAGAAATGCGTGAAAATTAGGTCACAGGACCAGCGCGTTACCACGAGTCTAGTGGCGTAAGTTTCGTCGCATTCTGACAAGCGTGCACAAAATACGTGCGAGTTCCACAAAAGTTGGGACACGGGATGTGTCCGTGGATACGGCCTGGTTCCGGCACGCACACGCGTCCGAATCAGTCCCCACAAATTTTCACGTGTCCGATTATGCAGCGTGCACTATTCGGTACACTTGGCACACGGCAGGGCGGTCCCGTTTGGCGGGGCGCGCTCCGATCTCCAACTTTTAGAAATCTGGAAAAAGTGGGTGCGCGCAGTTTTGCGACGAATATAATTATGTCCACAGCAACTAATGGCACAGGGTTATTTTACAGAAAATAAACTAGGTCATGTAATCTACAGGTATCAAAAAGTATCATCGAATTCGGATCTCTGTGGTGGGAGATACGAACTCGACAATATGGGTGGTCATCGCAAGTTTCTGCAATTTCAGAATTGGGTAAGTCCGGCCAACTTGGGCGCTGTTTTTCACCTAGGGGCACACGTTTTCCGAGGTTGACTATAAAACAAGTATTGGAGAGGGTTAAGGGATGATCATACCTATGAAAACAGAACAGTGTTTGGATGAGCGAGTCGACAGGAAATTACGCCGGAGCGAAGGTGCCTCGAGTGGGAGACTGCAGTTCGCGAGGTCGGCGTCGACGGGATGGTTGGATGGCTTGGCGGGGCTTCTCTGGCTGCGGTGACGGCTCTAGATGGGAAGAGGAAGTCTGGAGTTTTAGGTTAGGGTTTTAGAGCTAATATATATATATATATATATATATATATATATATATATATATATATATATTAAGAGAGAGAGAGAGAGATGGATCAAGGGGTCCGCGGGTTTGAAGTAAGGGTCTGGCGGCCTTCCTCGGGTGGGAAGTTGCTGCAGCAACATATGGAATATTGGACGGTCAACTAATGAGCAAGTTGCTAAGGATCAACTATGCAGCAAGTTGCTATCATTATTACTATTATTATTATTATGTTATTATTATTGTTATTATTATTAGTATTATTATTATATACTTATTATATTAGTAACTTATTTAATAAATTCTTTTTCCTTTCTTCTCTTTATAAAATATATATATATACCTATATATATATATATTTGTATATACATATATATATATATATATATATATATATATATATATATATATATATATATATATATATATATACTCATAAGAAAAATTTATAGATTAGAGTAATGCACATCGTTAGGCTAGCAACAGCTCAAGGGGTCTCCTACATGGAATAAATTCTGAAAAATTCCTGATGGTCCCATAAGTCATCTAAGTGCCCGAACATCTAACATAAAAATTATTAAAAAACTATTTCTCCTATTTAGACCTAATTACTACAATTTAATTAATAATTAATAAATAAAAAAGGTATATACGATTTTCTAGGAAGGGGGTTTTACACCTGCGTACCTGAAATATTGCCCACAAACGTGGGTCAGTACACAGCCGTACTGGTGAGCGGGGTAACCCACTCATCTAAGCCGATACTAAGTAAAATAGTGAATGCAACCAGTTAAATGGTGATCTTTCTAGTTGAATTCTAGATTCGTTTCATGGCATATGAATGACATGTTAAGGAAAGCTGTAAAGCAGTTTAAGCATGCAAACATTCAATCTCAAACCAAATAACAAGCATTTATATATATCCAACCCGTCTAACTCAATGCCATCGTTCGCACGATAACATATCGAACCATCAGTCTCGCCTCAATATCCATCCTCAACCAAAGTTTAATATTCCAAACTCAAGTGCACACTCTTGCCGAGGCAAGGTGGCCGCGCCTACACGATGCACAAACCAACCAAAGTAAAGCAAGCCAACATTTATTCTATATGAAGTCACTGGCCAAAAGCTACGAAGGATATTGATCGGACCAAGATCAATAGGGCAATCCTATCCGATCCAGGGTTGGGCAGCTACTCCCGCCTGGTGGTATCGGACTACCAGCACTGCGCCCAATCGCACGATGTCCATTGTTTCCTCCATGGTGGAACGGTCCCGGTGCCCCGGTGCCTCATTCCGTTCCAGGAAACGAAACCCTGTGCCACGCAGGTTGTCCGTGACTATGCAGACACGTAGGTATGACGAGAGGATCGAACATTCTCACCCCACCAAGCGATCCTAGACTCGTTCAACCGATATCCAACCGAAATATCCATAACCATTCTTCCAACATATCCATTCCAAGGAATCCAAATCTCGACCTCAATATATAGCCCAAGGCACCAAATATTAAGTGTTTCATAGGCACGATGCCTCTTCTCAACACAGAGTCCAAATTGGTGCAACACCCATGGTTGAAGCAAATCCCATGGCACAATGCCGTTTCAGTGGCACAATGCCCCATTCGTGGCACGATGCCCCATCAAGCGGCACAACGCCCTCGCCGATGCAGTTGTTCGGTTTCGAACCACAACTGCTCGCTTTGCAAGACAAAGCGACCAAATAATACTCGCGTACGGATGCACGTTCGCTCGCCCGAATTCCCGATATTCCCAGTTTACCTCAAAGTATCATTCCAACCGTCCAAGCATAATCTCAAGTATCCAACCGACCGCCTCAAATGTATAATCCAGTTATCGCATCCAACTATCCAACGCGTAAACCATTTCAAGCCACAATCCTACCAAGCCAACGACGCACACTCTATGCACGCCTCAGTGTAGTGCTTTCCAATGTTTCAGCCCAAGTGTTCAAGCCTTTTAAATATTTTCCATATTATTAGGCATGAAGGAGTAGAGGAGAAGGGAAAGAGCCCACTCACAATGTTTGATCCCGTTAGGCATCCTGTCCTGCCGATACGGCCAATCCCTTAAACCCGTAGTCCGATGCAAGCGTGATCTACTCAACTGGTATGACCGTGCGAGCAGGCCGTGCTCTCCGAATCATTCGACCGATCGGACTAAGGAAGACGGCATTATCGCTTCCATCCAGCTATTCAGTACTGTTCTGAACGAACACCTGATTTCTATCGAACCCGCTAACCATCTGCACATTGAAACCAACTCGATTAATCTTTCTTCCCAAAATCCAACAATTCAAATGTAACCAGCATTTGATTTATTCAATCCGACTCAGCGTAACGCTCCGAGCGGTTGCGGGGTGTTACAACCTAGGCTACGCACCCCGTCTATACCCGCTAAAATATATGCTAGCACGCGTAAATATATATACCAATACATAAAAATCCATCTCTAAACTTATCCCTAGGCAATTGCTCAAAAATCCTGCTCGAAACTCAATACCTTTGATATCTCAAGGTATTGAGATATCTTGATATCTCAAGGTATTGAGATATCGCCCAATACCCCTCTAACTAGCTATCTAGTTAGCTAACTATGCTTATAGACATACTCCTAGTTAATAATCTAGGCTAGAAAATATATATCTAATACATATATGCACATACCTACGTATCTATATATATACCTATTCACACATACATACATATACCCACACACACTCTCAATATGTATATATATCTATCTAGATATCTATACATATATATTGCTATAGGTATATATATATATATATATATATATATATATATATATATATATATATATATATATATATATATATATATATATATATACACACACACACACTTAGATAGATGTAACTAACTATCTATCTATCTATCTATTGCCTATCTAATATCTATCAATCTAACTAACTATCTATTTATCTAGTATCTATCTATCTAACTATTACCTATCTAATATCTATCTATCTATCTAGTTATCTATCTATCTATATAGATCTATATAACTCCCTCTTCCTCGCTCGCTACTAGCCGCTACTGCGAATGCTGC
This sequence comes from Iris macrosiphon, assembly GCA_036927795.1. Taxonomy (NCBI): domain Eukaryota; kingdom Viridiplantae; phylum Streptophyta; class Magnoliopsida; order Asparagales; family Iridaceae; genus Iris; species Iris macrosiphon. Next base: position 177,977,394 of record JAYESA010000013.1, on the reverse strand, counting down.
TGCTGCTAACATCTGCTGTTGCTGCTCTTGCTAGCATTGTTGCTGCTGCTGCTAGCATCTGCTGAAGATGCTGCTGCTGCTGAAGAGACTGTTGCTGCTACTGCTTGCTGTGCAGCATGCTGCTGCTGCTGCAGTTGTTGTGCACTGCACAGCAGCACGTTATGCGCTGCGGCCTCGCTGCCCTGCTGCTGCACTGCTTCGCAGCCACACGCACACACACTGACACGCACACACAAACACAAAGACACACACACAAATATACATATATATATAACTCTCTCTCTCTCTCTATATATATATATATATATATATATATATATATATATATATATATATATATATATAATACACATAGATATATATATATATATACATATACACACACACACACACACACTCATACATATGCATATATATATACACACACACTCACACTAATACACATACACAAACACAAATATAGGTATATATACACATATATATATAAATATATATACATATATAGACACACACACACACACACACACACACACACACACACACACACACACACACATATATATATATATATATATATATAAACACAAACACAACACAATAACGCACACAACGCCCACCAACGCGCGCCCAACGACCCCTACGCACACTAACACCTATAAATATATAAAATATAACCCAAAAATTCTAGCACACACTCCCCGAAGCTAACCCAACGTGCGCACAAATCCGAAACTATGAAACCAAGTCGAAATGGCCGTTCGGTCATTTAGACGAACACGCGGTGTGCGGTTCGCAAAACTTCCTGATACGCACACCAAACAAACTCAGAATCGGCCAAAAATTTACCCACGGGTTCTAAACGATGTCTAGATCCTAGAAAAAATGCTAACGCGTTGATTCTAGGTCTGTGACAAAAATGCGTACGCACATAGAACCAGCGAAGATGAAAACCCCAAAAATGCCCGAAATGCATGTTTCTCCGCGACACGGCTTCACGTGTCCGAACGGAGACACGCACTAACCCTTAAGACACCCGACAACATCTATCTAGGTCCGTCTAACCTAGGGTATCACCCAAAATTGGGCCAATCTCGGATTCCACCCAAAATTGACACAAAGCCTAGTGTCAAAGTCTCCAAACACAACCAAACTAGTTCCAACTTTCTCCCACGGGTAGGCTTAGGGTCTAGGAAGGTTCTAAACCACTAATTACACTACATAATAGCAATTAGTAAGGGAAAAGTTAGGATTTACCTCTTGGGAGTTGGAATCCCAAGGCCAAAGTCTCCAATCCACTTGAAATCACCTCCCTCAAGCTCCAAGCCTCCAAATCTAGCCTCCACACTAATTCTAGGCTATAAACACCTAGGTTGGGGAAAATATAGGGTTAGGGTTCTCATCCAAGAAGAATAGAAGAAGAAAGAAGAGAAATATGGCACTTACTTGAAGTTGGGAGAAGAAAGGAATAAGAAAGAAGTAGTGAAGAAGAAGAAGAAGAAGAAGAAGAAGAAGAAGTGAAAAAGAAGAAGGGGCTGTTGTGATTAGGTCGGGAATGTGCTGTGGAAACTGGCCATGGTGTGAATAAAGGGTTTCCCTATTGTCCAAATGACCAAAATGCCCTCCTCTCACTTGGGTTTGGGTTTCGGGTTCCAAAAGCACTCAAACTAACTCCAAATCTCTCCAACTAACCCACTAAAAATATAATAAATATTCTAAACACAAAAATAAGTCTCACAAGGGTGTGGGTTAGGTCGGACATGGGTCCACTAGGGTCGGACATGGGTCCAGACTATCCAAAACCCTAAAACAATCAATAAAAATAATACAATCACTAATTAAATATAAATAATTAAATATAATACACAATTTACCAAATAAAAATAAAAAAAATAATTCTATTTTCTAGAATTGGGTAGTGACACATTTCCCGTCACAAAGATATAGTTAGCTTACACAGTTTAAATATACGAGGGGATCATTGGTATGATATCATAATGGACGAGTTATAGTCTTGGGCGAGAATAGTGTACAAAGTTAGGATCTCGAGGCGTCGTATGCCATCCCGCCCACTCGAGAGGCTAACATGATGTTCCGTCCAGATCGGATCGATGACAGTGCCCCAACGACCGTCCGCAGTAACTAAGACCTTGTGCACAAGTTATCCGTGACCAAGCGAAGTCTACTAATGCCACCCCCACTTTTCCAGCTAGGGTTAATTTAGTAATTTGGCCTAGTTATTTAATTTTAAAAATATAATATTAATATTAGTGGGCCATGTATATTTATTTGATGCTTGTATTAGTTATTTAATTATTATAGTGCTATATTTAATTAGAGGCTTGTAGCATTTAATTTAGCTAGTGGACTAGCCTATTTAATTTGACTTGTATTAGTAGACCTAACTAGTTTAGATTACATCCATGGACCAACATTTAATTCTAGTTAGAACTGAGCCCAATAGTAAGCACATTCATAAGGAGGATGAATTAATTAGTTAAACCAATTAGACTAGAACCTTCCCTCCTTAATTAATTCTTTCGTGACAAGCCCCAAGGGGTATTGTGGATATTTCATAGTAGCTTGGAGGAGAGGGTAGAGGCCAGCCACATTAGG
>JAYESA010000013.1:177919781-177969781 GCA_036927795.1 Iris macrosiphon | reverse complement strand
TCTCCTTATATATATATATGAACCTCTTCCCTTTACAAAACCCTAACCATAATCTTCATCTTCCCATCCGAATGCGCCTCCGACCTAGCCGTTCCGCCCAGCCAGCACCGCCGAAGAACCGCCGCTCGTTCGAACCTGCGTGACCGCGCAACGTAACAGAATTTGATCAACAACGTACCCATGTTCACGCTTTGTTTCCCGTGCACCCGCTCGGCCAAACTTGACCCCGTCTTTACCGGTATGTTCATGGCTTAACCCCCTTCCATATCTGTATATTAGTTTACCTCAAACAGCGCATAAATCTATCATGCCCCGATTCTGTGGAATCGATAGTCGTTTCTCGGGCGTGACCGCCGTGCGGGCCTAGGTTGTGCGCCGCACAAGGCTATGTATTTTTGTTTTGCATAGCGAGCACATATTCAGAGTACGCAAATAAATTGAAACACAAATTGAAGCATGGAAAATTTCTCTTTTATTGATAATATGAACATCTATTACAAACTCCTTGAACTGAGTCATAAGATTGCCTCCATGGTGTAAACCTCCTGATTTTTCTAAAACATTTAAAATTAATTTTCCTAAATTTTTCTAGGATTTTTAATTAATTAAAACTAAGGTATTTTAAAATTAAATAAATTTTAAATGATATTAATCAATATTAAAATAATATGTAAATAATATTTTTTTGGTATAAAATAAAAAATTAGACATAGGGTAATTTTCCGGAAATTTATTGGAGCCCGAAAATATTTTTAAAGCCCTAAAAACTAAGTTTTATTAAACCCCAATTAAACCCATAATTAAACCCAATTTTTTCTTTGAACCGACCCGAACCGGACCGGACCCGGTCTAGCTGAACTGGCCTAACCCTAGTGGGTCGGATCCGTGTCTAACCCACTGACCCGCCGACCCGATAACCCGTCGACCCGAAAACCCTTTCTTCTCCCCGACCTTGGCGATTCCTCTCCGCCGTAACCGTCGGCAGCCGCCCGCTCGTCTCCGACCGATGTGTAACCACCGTCTGCTCCGACGTCGGCCCTTCTCCTCCCTTTCTGCTCTCTATAAAAACCCCTAGATCCGTCGAGCCCCCGCTGCCACTGACCTAGCTCCGCCGCGCTCTCCTCGCCGTCCTCCGCCTCACTCCCCGACCCGCAGCTACCGTCTTCCCCAGCTCCTCGTCGACCCGAACGTCATCGCCTGACCTACCTCCTCCTCCCCAAAGATTCGCCACTCTCCCCGAGCCGACGAGAAGACCTCGAGAGCCTTTGCCCCGATCCGACGATCTTCCCGACCCCTAGCCACCGTGCCCCGCCCTAACAGTCGTCGTCTCCTCCAGCGCCGCCGAGCGTCGCCACCGAGACCAGCAGGAGCAGGAGCCCTAGCCGCCAGTGCCGCCACCACCCAGGCATACCCTAGCAGCCCCGACGAAGCCTCCGCCGATCGAAACCCTAGCCCTAGACACAATACTGTGCCATGTCGCGTCGCCTCGCGGACACGAGAAATGCAGTTTCTGCGGAGCCCTGTTCAGGTAACCTTTTCTCTCTCCTCGCTGCCCCTATTTCTTGTCCCGTCTGTTGTATCGTGAACCCTGCGTGACCCTCTCGATGCCCGTGCAACCCGCTCGGTGTATCGCGCCCTGTGGCGATCGCGAACTGCGATCCAAAAATAGGAAAATATTTGCCCCATTTTTCTCCGGAACTGAGTGCGCCCCGCCAAACGGGACAACTTGGTCACATGCGGACTTCACCGAAAGGTGTGCGCCGTTAATACAGACATGTGGGATGTCACAAAAATTAATTTTGATGTGCGTGCACACCAGAATCAACGCGTATCCGCCGACAACGTCCCATATCGGCATGTTCTAGAACTCGTTGTAACTTCGTGTACACACGTCGGATCGAAACGAAACTTGCGCCATCAGACTAATTGCAATACGCTGGTCCTGTGACCCAAGTTTGGTTCGATTCTGAGAACGTTGACAAAATTGCGTATCGTGGGTCCCGCGGCTCCACTTGACGGGCGATTTTATGACCGGCTCATCGGAATCCAATTCAGGAAGTTTTGTTGGGTTCGTATCATCGTTCTGGACTTGTTGATACTAAGTTTGACGAATTTGGAGACCATTATTTCTGACACATTTTTCGGTGTGAAGTGGCCCATATGTGGACCCCGCTTTGACCAGAAACTGTTATTTTTGTCTCTGTGTCCAAATTGGACTCAAGGGCAGGCGTTTCTAACTATTTTATATTTTCTTAATCTGATGGTGATATTTATTTCAGCAACCGGTGGAGTACCTGCAAATTTCACTGACACCAGAGCTACAGTTGGAGCTAGAACCCAGGCAAGTGTACCTTGCCAAACTTACAATTTTGTTACTTATTTCCTTGACTTAATTAATTGTTGTACCTGCTTAACCTAGGACCGTGTGACTTTACTTAGCGTTTGATTAATATTCGGGTGCCAACACCGTACACGGAGTTGGGTAACGTCACCTAGAGATGGATATCGACACCCTTTACATTCTCGTGCTTGCATTATCAAGTATGTTATACCTCAGGACACCTGACACTATTCATGAGATAGAATCTTCCTGAGATATTCATGGTGATTCTGTATAGGATACAAGTTTCATGACATATTCTTTATTCATATGCTTAGATCTTATTATGACTTGTTGCATTAGTTATGATCCTGCGTGACATGGACATGAGATATCGTGAACCTGTAACGTGTGATTACATTGGGTGGGAAGAGATTTACCATACAAAAGGCTGATTATATATATATATATATATATATATATATATATATATATATATATATATATATATTACTTTACTGGAAGTGCCTTAGACTCTGACACAGAGCTTTGGACCGTACTGGCCCTTCGAGAGAATACTACTATGGGTTTCTCCGACACAGATCCTATAGTAGTCTCAGCCCGAGTATGATTAAAACTCTCACTTGCATATCACTTAGCTGGTTATATAGTTTACCCTATTATTTCATTTATTGCTGCACTGCATTTATTTTGGCATGAGTTATTTTGTACCTTGTTATGTCCCCTGAGGACCTGGATCTGGATTATGTCCCCAGGGTTAGTAGAGGATATCTATCCTGAGGTGTACGGAGCAGGAGCACTTCTCGGAGCAGTACCAGAACTTGAGGTCGAGGTGATCGCTGAGGATTTATCCTGAATATCTGCTTCTTCTATGCTCAGTCTTGATGCTATTAAACTCTTTTAATTCTTGTTTAATGAACAATTGTAACAGACTTATTAACGGATTGTTCCCCGATTTTATTTACTTGTGACTGATAATATTTTATTTTCTTTTGTTGTTATTGATGTATTCATTCTGTGGATGAGATTAGTAGACCATTATCGTTGTATTACAGCTTAAGTACGCCCCGATGGATCCATTAAATTAGGTTTGTTCATCGGTATGTGCTGCTGGCCATTGCCACGTGTCTAGTCCCTCGATATTTTGGGACTGGGGCATGACATGGTTTTTGTGGTGGCCCATGCAGGTCAACGGCTAAATTGTTTCGGTTTCAACTTAGGGACCGAGCAAGCCCGCAATAAGAATAGGATAAGAATCTCATCCACTTGCTTGAAACTTTCTTGATATCTATATCGGATTCAAATTAATTTCTTGACTTGCATCTTGCCTTGATTTTTGTGCGCCTCTTATAGTTTATTTTTAATGCAGAGTAATGGATTCACGAGCAAACGACGAAACTCCAGCAAGAACACCAATAGGTGTTGTAGCCACCTACGGAGAAGATGAAGTGACGCCATTGAGTGGAGATCCCTCTACTCACCGAAGCAACCAAGCAGATCAGCATGCTTCTAGATTTTGGCGTGATGACATCCCACCGCCTCCGCAGTTCGTTCCACCAATGTTTGTTTTCCTACCAGGATAAGTTATGGATGGTCAGCAAATGTTCCAAATGTTTTATGTAATGATGCAAGCCCAGCAACAGGTTCAATACGAGGCTCAGCGTCGCGAGGCAGATTATTTGAGGAACAGCCTAGTAACCGCACTGGAGCAGGCCAACCTACCAGCTCGATGGCCAACGATGTGCTCTATCACCGATTTTTGCCAGCTGAAGCCCCGTACCTTCTCAGGCAAGGAGGAGCCCACAGAAGTTCATGAGTGGCTCACCAACACTCAACATCAATTAGAAGCAGCTGAGCTTCCACGGAAATGTTGGATGACTGCCGTCAGAATATAATTGACGGGCAATGTATATCACTGGTGGCTATCTGAGGAGAGACGGCTCAGACCAGACCGAGTTACTTGGGAGGAGTTCTCCAGACTCTTTCAGGAGATGTACATTCCAGCTATTGCTCGATCAGAACTTCGGGACAAGTTCAATCGCCTCACTCAGGACAGTATGACAGTGAAAGAGTACAACGCAAAATTCATTCGTCTGAGTGCTTCGCCCCTACCCTGATCCCGACAAAAGAAGAAAAGGCTGAGAAGTTCTTCGATGGACTAAACTTTGAGCTACAAAGAATGATCGGATCCATTGTACCTACTTCATACACGGACGTCCTTGCTGCAGCTTGACGTATGGAGCGTGTCACCAGGCGAGAGTCCAACCTGAAGAGGCCTCTCACATCAGCACCAGCCAGAGTACCACATGGAGAAGCTGCAAAGAAACCTCATCTGCATCAAGCACCACAGGGAGCTGTATCCAAATCCCTAACTCTTTCTACTTTTCACTACTGTGGCAAGATAGGCCATGTTGAGAAGGAGTGTAGACGTAAATTTGGACTATGCTTAGCTTGTGGATCCAGACAGCATGCAGTGAGGGAATGCCCTGAGCGTAGATAAGGAGCACCAATGGTAAACCAACAAGTTCTACCAGTACCAGGAGGATATCAACCAAGGCCACCCTTATCACCTCGAGCAGCACTCTTCCAGCAGGCCCAGCAACAGCAGAGAACACCACCTCAAGGACGCGGACAGGCTTTTGCAATGACCTTGGAGAAGGCGCAGACTCTTGGAGTGGCTAATGCACGTAATTTTTCGTAGCTATCTCGTCTAGTATTGCTTTAGTTCGTGCCTATTGGTTCGTGACCTTAGCCTTAACCTGATAATTTTGAACTTGCTAATAAATGATAACCTAGTATATTTTTATAAGTGATAACCTAGTTTTTCTAAACAGTAGTTTTCTAGATTTTCTTCGCTCAGGAAATTTCATAACTTCCATTGCTTAGGGAAATAATTTTCCTATGTGTTTTTGTTTAAACCTTCATCCTTTGAATCTCCTGAATCATGACTCTTGAACGTGTTATGCTTCGAATAATGCTTACAACCGTGTCATCTCTGTTGACCAGTTATTCTTTGATTGCGAGAATGTAATCCTCTTAAGGGGGGTAGATAGTAAACCCCCTGATTTTTCTAAAAAAAATTAAAATCAATTTTCCTAAATTTTTCTGAATTTTTCTGGGATTTTTAATTAACTAAAACTAAGGTATTTTAAAATTAAATAATTTTAAATAATGTTAATCAATATTAAAATATTATAAAAATAATATTTTTTTGGTGTAAAATAAAAAATTAGACAAAGGATAATTTTTCGAGAATTTATTGGACCCCAAAAACATTTTAAAGCCCTAAAAACTAAATTTTATTAAACCCCAATTAAACTTGGTTTTTTCTTTGAACCGACCCGAACCGGACCGGACCCGGTCTAGCTGAACCAGGCCCAACCCTAGTGGGTCGGATCCGGGTCTAACCCACTGACCCGCCGACCCGATAACCCGCCGACCCCGAAAACCCTTTGTTCTCCCCGACCTTGGTGATTCCTCTCTGCCGTAACCGTCGGCAGCCACCCGCTCGTCTCCGGCCGCTGTGTAACCACCGGCTGCTCCGCTCCCCCAGCCGCTCTGCCTCCCGTAACTGACGTCGGCCCTTCTCCTCCCTCCATGCTCTCTATAAAACCCCCTAGATCCGTCGAGCCCCCGTTGCCACTGCTCTAGCTCCGCCGCCCTCTCCTCGCCGTCCTCCGCCTCACTCCCCGACCCGCAGCCACCGTCTTCCCCAGCTCCTCGTCGACCCAAACGTCACCGTCTGACCTGCCTCCTCCTCCCCAGAGATCCGCCACTCTCCCCGAGCCGACGAGAAGACCTCGAGAGCCTCCGCCCCGCTCTGACGATCTCCCCGACCCCTAGCCACTGTGCCCCGCCCTAACAGTCGTCGTCTCCTCCAGCGCCGCCGAGCGTCGCCACCGAGACCAGCAGGAGCAGGAGCCCTAGCCGCCAGCGCCGCCACCACCCAGACGCGCTCTAGCAGCCCCGACGAAGCCTCCGGTGATCGAAACCCTAGCCCTAGACACAGTACTGTGCATTGTCGTATCGCGTCGCCTGCGGACACGAGAAATGCAGTTTCTGCGGAGCCCTGTTCAGTTAACCTTTTCTCTCTCCTTGCTGCCCCATTTTTCGTACCGTATGTTGTGTCGCGAACCCTGCGTGACCCTCTCGATGCCTGTGCAACCCGCTCGGTGTGTCGCGCCCTGTGGCGATCGCGGACTACGATCCAAAAATAAGAAAATATTTGCCCCGTTTCTCTCCGGAACTGAGTGCATCCCGCCAAACGGGATGACTTGGTCGTGTACAGACTTCACCGAAAGGTGTGCGTCGTTAATACGGACATGTGGGATGTCGCAGAAATTGATTTGGATGTGCGTGCATACCAAAATCAACGCGTATCCGCCGACAACGTCTCGTATCGGCCTGTTCTGGAAATCGTTATAACTTCGTGTACACACGTCGGATTGAAACGAAACTTACGCTATTAGACTTATAGCAATACGTGGTCCTGTGACCCAAGTTTGGTTCAATTCTGAGAACGTTGACAAAATCGCGTATCGTGTGCCCCGCGGCTCCACTTGACGGGCGATTTTGTGACCGGCTCATCGAAATCCAATTTTGGAAGTTCCGTTGGGTTCGTATCATCGTTCTAGACTTGTTGACACTAAGTTTGACGAATTTGGAGACCATTGTTTCTGACATATTTTTTGGTGTGAAGCGGCCCACATGTGGACCCCGCTTTGACCAAAAATTGTTATTTTTGCCCCTGTGTCCAAATTAGACTCAAGGACAGGCGTTTCTAGCTATTTGATATTTTTGAATCTGATGGTGATGTTTATTTCAGAAACCGAAGGAGTACCTGCAAATCCTATTGAGACCAGAGCTACAGTTGGAGCCAGAACCCCAGGCAAGTGTACCTTGCCAAACTTGCAGTTTTGTTACTTATTTTCTTCACTTAATTAATTGTTGTACCTACTTAACCTAGGACCGTGTGACTTTACTTAGCGTTCGATTAATATTCGGGTGCCAACTCCGTACACGGAGTTGGGTAACGTCACCTAGAGATGGATATTGACACCCTTTACATTCTCGTACTTGCATTATCAAGTACGTTATACTTCAGGACACCTGACACTATTCATGAGAGAGATTCTTCCTGAGATATTCATGGTGATTCTGTATAGGATACATGTTTCATGATATATTCTTTATTCATATGCTTAGATCTCATTATGACTTGTTGCAGTAGTTATGATCCTGCGTGACATGGACATGAGACATCGTGAACCTGTGACGTGTGATTACATTGGGTGGGGAGAGATTTACCATACAAAAGGCTGATTATATATATATATATATATATATATATATATATATATATATATATATATATATATATATATATATATATATATATATATATATATTTACTGGAAGTGCCTTAGACTCTGACACAGAGCTTTGGTACCGTACTGGCCCTTCGAGAGAATACTACTATGGGTTTCTTCGACACATATCCTATAGTAGTCTCAGCCCGAGTATGATTAAAACTCTCACTTGCATATCACTTAGCTGGTTATATAGTTTACCCTATTGTTTCATTTATTGCTGTACTGCATTTATTTTGGCATGAGTTATTTTGTACCTTGCTATATCCCCTGAGGACCTGGATCTGGATTATGTCCCCAGGGTTAGCAGAGGATATCTATCCTGAGGTGTACGGAGCAGGAGCACTTCTCGGAGCAGTACCAGAACCTGAGATCGAGGTTATCGCTGAGGATTTATCCTGAATATCTGCTTCTTCTATGCTCAGTCTTAATGCTATTAAACTCTTTTAATTCTTATTTAATGAACAATTGTAACAGACTTATTATCGGGTTGTTCCCCGATTTTATTTACTTGTGACTGATGATGTTTTATTTTCTTTTATTGTTATTGATGTATTCATTCTGTGGATGAGATTAGTAGACCCTTATCGTTGTATTACAGCTTAAGTACGCCCCGATAGATCCATTAAATTGGGTTTGTCCATCGGTGTATGCTGCTGGCCATTGCCATGTGTCTAGTCCGTCGATATTTTGGGACTGGGGCGTGACACATGGGCTTAAAAAAGTGTTGACACAAAATGAGATAGCAGTCATGTACATTACATCCCTTACTAAAACTCAAAATATAAGACCTCTGGTCGGAACGACGGCCTTTCCACGAAGCTGCATAATTGCTTGGGTTGTTAGCTTCTATCTTCAAAATACTTCAAAAGGTGGCACGGTCAAGGCGTGCCTACAGTTGGACTGGATTGGGGGATTGACTTCTACTCCTCGCTTGGTTCTCCTTAGCGTGGGGAACCTGTTTCAACGAGGGTCAGTACATCGAAACGTACTGGTGAAGGCAAGCTAACCCAACTATACCAATCAACACGTTGTTTAGATGAAGCATGTATATTTATTTGTGGTCTTCCTATCTTGCCTAAGTTCATTTTACAGCAAGCAATAGATATAGAAATTAATGAAATGACCGGCCACCGCTCGGTGACATTTACCTGCATGTCTGAACCACCTGTACAATTCTTACTCTGCCTTCTCTGCCAAGAAGACACAAGTTAGTAGCAACATATTTAAATATACGAGGGAATCACTGGCTTGATGCCATAATGGACGATATAGTCTATGTGCAAGGATGGTATGCAACGAAGTAATGGAGGCGCTGCATAATCCTGCCCGGGACATGAGACTATCATAAAGTTCCGTCCAGATCAGATCGGTGCCAGTGCCCCAGCAACCGTCCGCAGGAACCCGAAGGCCTTATGCACAAGTTATCCGTGATCAACGGCGTTTGTGTTAAGTTTACCATTTATGTAACTGACGCAATAAAATCAGGAGATGGGTAGCATTATATGGTTTATTTTGCATAGTCTTCTTGATCAATTATTGCATGGCAAGGGGTGTTCAATATATAGCATATTTATAGAAGAAGTAAACATTCTAACTTGTATTTATGCATATGATGAATATTTCAAACGAGCAAGCAAGTAAGTAAGTAACCGTTCACAAGTTTCATTGACAAGCATACTGATCCAAGTCTATTCCCTTATTATCTTAATATCTTTTAGTTATTACTTGGTATCGTCTGATCGGGACAAGTAAAAATGCAAGATTATGGGTTTAAAGACTTGCAAGAAGGGCTAGCTAATCGGGATGGTAGCCACTCACTTAGTAGTTGGAAGAAAGAAGGAAAGTGGTGCTTTATGAGTCCGTTCGAGCGGTGTCTACTGCTGGTTCACCTGCATTGCCACGAACAGCTGATCAATACCTCTTCCACTCTTTCCATTATCGAAATTAAAGTACAGTTCAACGAACGAAAACAATAAAATCCATCAAAACCGTTCAAGAAATCTCAAGCAAATCCGAAAACTAACTCAAGGCACGAAAGCAACAAGCGACAGCGAAAACAATGCAACAAAAGATGCAGCGGAGAGGTCCCTCCTGACTCTGCCGCTAAGTCGATCCCGGGGGCACGGTCCACTGAATATGGGAATCAATTCTGAAGAAGCAAATCCATAAAGAGGATGGGTTCTTGTTTTAATCTATTCCGATCGAACGATACCGTCTTGTATTTCTTAGCCGTGCTCCCCGAATAGGGAAAACGAGACACCACTTCCTACCCAACTAATTGGAAGTTTCATTCTGAAACTTAAGGAATAGAACCTACCACTAGAAAATAATGAGCAAAACCTTTCCTTCATCTCAGATTCAAGTTTCCAAGTAGATTCTTCGATAGAGTGATTCCGCCAGAGCACGCGCACGAGAGGAACCGAACGACTCTGAAGTAGCTTTTCTTTCCTATCCAAAATTTGCATAGGTTATTCTACATACGTCAAGTCGGCCTGAAGGTTCAGTTGTTCAAGGTCTACCACGTGGCTCGGGTTGTACACATATTTTCTAAGTTGAGAAACATGGAAAATATCGTGTACATCAGATAGGGACGGTGGTAGGGCAATTTGATATGCAACTGAGGCAACCCGCTTTAGTATTTTGAACGGACCGACAAATCTCGGACTTAGCTTCCCTTTTGCTCCGAATCTGTTGACTCCTCGCATGGGCGAGACTTTGAGAAATACCTGGTCGCCTACTAGAAACTCAAGTGGTCTTCAATGTATATCCGCATAGCTCTTTTGACGGCTTTGAGCTACCTTTAGTCTTTCCCGAATCAAGCGAACCTTCTGGACAGTTTATTCCACAAGCTCTAGGCCAAGTATTTGTCGTTCACCAACTTCATCCTAATAGATCGGAGATCGACACTTTTGCACATATAACGCCTCATACGGTGCCATCTGAATGCTGGATTAGAAACTGTTGTGGTATGCAAATTCAGCTAACGGTAGATGCAGGTCCCAACTAGTCTTTATATCCAAGGCGCAGAGTCGTAGCATGTCTTCGAGGATCTGGTTGACACGTTCTGTTTGGATGTCGGTCTATGGATGGTAGGCGGAGCTAAACTTCAACTTCGTTCCCATTGTTGACTGCAGGCTTTCCCAGAAATGCGATATAAAACGACTATCTCTATCGAAGACTATGGATACGGGCACGCCGTAGAGCCGAACGATTTCGTTGAGATAGATTTGATCCAAGCGATCGGCACTCCAAGTAGATTTGATAGGCAGAAAGTGAGCAGACTTGGTAAGGCGATCGACAATAACCCAAACAGCATCATGTCCCCGTTGCGTCCTTGGCAAGCCAACAATGAAATCCATTGTTATATGTTCCCATTTTCACTCCGGAATAGCAAGGTTCTGTAGCTCTCCGCCTGGTTTCTGGTGCTCGGCCTTTACTCTCTGACAAGCCATACAATGCGACACGAACTACGCCATATCTCATTTCAAGTCGTGCCACCAAATCGTCGCACGGAGATCCCGATACATCTTTGTGCTACCCGGATGAGAAGTATAACTAGCATAATTGGCCTTAGTGAGTATCTATTTTCTGAGGGTCGCGTCGTTTGGAATGCACAGTCTTCCCTTCACTCGGAGCATCCCGTCCATGCCTGCCGCAAAGTCGGACGCCTTTCCTGCCAAGATAAGAGCATGAATCTTTTGTAGGAATGGGTCATCCTTCTGAGCGGCCTTAACCTTTTGTAATAAATCAGGCTCGAGGCACAGTTATGCCACCCGTGCCCACTTTTTGTATCTGATTTTTAGAGTAATGCCTAAGGATTCAAGATCTCGGTACAGCCTGTTATCAATAGCCAAACTCCAAACGAATACTCGACTCAGTGCGTTAGCTACTACATTTTCTTTGCCAGGCGTGCATCTGATCATGAGATCGAAGTCGCTAAGGAGTTCAAGCCATCGTCGCTGCCGAAGATTCAAATCCTTTTGTGTATACAGGTATTTCAAGCTCTTATGGTCCGTATAGATTTCACACGGTACACCATAAAGGTAGTGGCGCTACAGCTTCAGCGCAAACACTACTGCAGCCAATTCTAAATCATGTGTCGGATAGTTCTTCTCATGAGGCTTTAACTGCCTCGACGCAAAGTCTATCACCTTATCCCTTTGTATCAGGACACATCCCAGTCCTTTACCTGAGGCATCACTGTATATTTTGAAATCATCCGGTCCATTCGGCAGGGTAAGGATTGGGGCAGAGACGAGGCGCTGCTTTAACTCCGTAAACGAAGCTTCACAGTCGTCCGTCCAAGTAAACTTTGCACCTTTCCGTGTGAGCTGAGTCAGGGGCGAAGTAATTTTAGAAAAGTCTCGTATGAATCTGCGGTAGTAGCCTGCCAGTCCTAGAAAACTTCGGATATCGCTAGCTGACTCCGGTCGTTTCCACTGCATAATGGCTTCCACCTTCTTCGGATCAACTGAAATGCCTTGCAAAGAGATGACATGCCCCAAAAAGGATATACTGTCTAGCCAAAATTCATATTTACTCAATTTGGCATACAACTTGTTGTCTCGAAGGGTTTGCAGCACCATCCGCAGGTGTCCTGCGTGCTCATCCCTAGTCTTCGAGTACACCAAGATGTCATCGATAAAAACTACCACGAATTTATCGATGAAGGGCCGAAATACACGATTCATTAAGTCCATGAATGCAGCAGGTGCATTCATCAGTCCAAACAGCATCACTGTAAATTCATAATGTCCATATCGGGTTCGAAAGGCAGTCTTCGGCGTGTCTTCAGGCTTAATCTTTAGTTGGTGATAACCCGAGCGAAGATCGACTTTTGAAAATACTGTTGCCCCCTGTAGCTGATCAAACATGTCATCAATCCGTGGCAGAGGATATTTGTTTCTGATTGTGACCTTGTTCAATTCCCTGTAGTCGATACAGAGGCGTAGCGTTCCGTCTTTCTTCTTCACGAAGAGCACAGGCGCACCCCAAGGAGACACGCTCGGACGGATAAACCCACGATCTAGTAATTTTTGAAGCTGGCATTTTAATTCCTTCAGTTCTGTAGGGGCCATTCTGTACGGAGGCTTTAAGATTGGTTGTATATTTGGGAATGTGTCTATGGTGAATTCAATCTCTCGGTCGGGCGGCATGCCGGGTAGTTCGCTCAAAAATACATCGGAGAACTCTGCCTCAACGGAAGTAGACTCGATGTTTACGTAGTCCTGCCGTGTGTCCCGAACCGACGCTAGAAATCCCTCGCAACCTGTGTGGAGCATTCGCCGAGCAGATGTTACAGAAATTACCATGCAGGCTCTGGTCGCATCAGACGTTGGACTACTAGTGTAGCTGTAGAAGCATGAAAAATACGCTTGGAAGATCTACGCAGCACCTCGATGCAGAGCAGCGTAAGCAGAGGCCTTCAGAGCCATCCAGCGTAAAACAGGGTTCTTCATCGCCTCCATGGTGTAAAACCCAGCCGCTCTCAAAGCAGCGATAAAGCGTACGAGGAACGCTTCGTATTCCCGAAAAGAAACTGTCCAGTCACGCAGTAAACCTGACCTCTGACTCCTGACAAAAAAAGGTGCTGCACGGCTACCCAAACGACGGCTGGAACGGTGGCAGACCCCTCGGGATACGCTCGATAGTATGATGGCGGATCTCTGTATTTAATGCAGAGGATTTGGTTAAAATATCACCAAACCGGCGCTTACTAAAATCCCCCGACGTAAACCGCTCTTTCGCGCGCAAGGGAACGAGCTGTCTTGTTTTATACAGGCAAACATGGGCTGTTTTACGTTCCGCAGAAAATAAACCGCCTGCCACGTCAAAAGCTGTGCTTCATACAGGGCTCGAGGCACGTCCCTCCGTCAAAGCGCACAGAGCGGTGACAGTTTCCCCTCAAGGCACGTCCCTCCGTCAAAGTGCACAGAGCGGTGACAGTTTCCCCTCAAGGCACGTCCCTCCGTCAAAGCGCACAGAGCGGTGACAGTTTCCCCTCAAAGCACGTCTCCGCATTTAATGCACATGATGATGGCAAATCTCTGTCAAAGATTTGATTATATCTCCAAAAGCCGTAGTTCCGACTAAAGACGTCCACATCAGCACCCTGGCACGATACGCAGCGGCCTCTACACCCATTCAGGATTTGTGCTCTCTCGGCTTCAAATGCCCATTCAGTCTCTACGACTATTCGGCTTCTACGCCTGTTCGGCTCCTACGCCTATTTGGCTTCTACGCCTGTTCGGCTGCTATGCCTATTTGGCTTCTACGCCAAGGTGACAGTCATTTGGCTCCTACGCCAACCTCTTCTACACAAGGGATACCTACCTACGTGGCTTCTACGCCGTGATCTTCGCAGCAGATATACGCGTTTCGTCCCCTTAGTTGGACGCGCGTCACTTGCTCACTCAAAAGGTCATTATTATGCAGGCATTGGTTACTTTAACCGTTGTGTAAAAGGGTGCTCTACTGTCCACTCCTCGGTTGCTACACCAACAGAGTGGTCACTGTCACCAAAACTCTATAAATAGAGACCCCTAGCAATGGGGAAAAAGGTCGAAAAAACTCAAAACTTGAAAGTCGAAAGGTCAAAACTTTGAAAGAAGAATCGAACAAGGTCATCGAACCGGAGATCAAGAGGGAGAGATAGAGAGAGAGAGAAGAATAAAGAGCTCAGGCAAGGAATAGGGAGCGACGACCGTCAGCATCGCGCATCCACCCTCCTTTGCAACCTCCGAAGCTGCATCCTGTCTTCCACGGCACTTCTTCAACATCGTGTAGTCCAAGGACTAAAGTGATCGACCGCAGATCAGACACCTATAGCAATTTATACCCAGATTAAATAAATTATACTCCTACATCCTCGTATAGGATCAAATTGTACAAGTTTGTTTGTGAACCAAAGGGCACGGGTCTCGTATAAATCCCGCCATTGAAATACACTTTCATCTCTTTCGTTAAAAATACCACAAACAAGATGGCGACTCTGCTGGGGACGTCTTTCTCTTCTAACGAGGAAGTAATTGCTCAACACGATGTGGTATCTGTAGGAACCATGAAGAAGATACTGGTCATTCATTTCGACCAGTCTGCCTACGAAGACATGCTTCGGACTGGGGGTAGCTCTCACTCTCTCTCCGTCCAAGACAACAGGAAGCTACGCAAAGTCTGGATGCCCAAGAAATCCTCCCCTGTTCCTGTGGACTCTCCGATCTCTCCGATCTCTCCGACCAATGAGGTGGTAGCATCGCTCCCTCCGTGCCCCGTACGTAAAATTCAGTCTCCCGCTACGCGCGGTACAGACAAAACTTTTGGTAAAGCATCAGCACTAATCCAAGAGTATCCACTGCGCTACACGCGCAGAAATCAGTCTCCCGCTACGCGCGGTACAGACAAAGCTTCTGGTAAAGCTTCAGTGCTAACCCAGGAGTATCCACTGTGCTATACGCGCAAAAATCAGTCTCCCGCTACGTGCGGTACAGACAAAGTTTCTGGCAAAGCCTCAGCGCTAACCTAGGAGTATCCACTGCGCTATACGTGCAGAAATCAGTCTCCCGCTATGCGCGGTACAGACAAAACCTCTGATGGTGCCTCAACGCCAAATCAGAAGTACAGATCACGCTCCACGCGCAAGACGACATCTGACCTCTACTATGAACCAGATGAGCGCTGTGACCTCCGCAAGAGGGAGCAAGCAGGCGAATACTCGACTACTCGGCCTTCACGCCGGCAAGAGAATGATCTGCCTACCCTCCGAATTACGCGAAAAGCCAATGGCCGACTGAGGGCCTCTCCAGCCTTACGCCAGACTGAGCGAATCCCCAGATTATGTCAGGAACAGTCTCTCGGTGTAAAACTAGCTCAGATTACTGAAAAGCACCCTCCCAGGGGGTTATCCGCCGCCCAGATGGCCAACCTGTTGTATACAGATGGTATAGGGAAAACCGGGGTACCCAGTCTCTACGTACCTGCTGATGGGAACAGGAGATACAAGCCTCCGTCTTACTCCTCGGAAAATCCTCCTGACCTGCGTACCTATTTGATCCAAAAAGACAAAGACAGGAGCCGTAAACAGGTTTTAGAATCCCTAGCTGTCAAACGAGGAGAAATAATATGGGAAGACGCATCAACATCTAACGTCATCATGATGTATGAACCATATGAAGATGGCGCCTTTGTTGTCCCGCCTACCCACGACGATCAGCATCCAACAGTCTTCAAACACAAGCGGAACGGTCCGGTTGAACAGGAAGAATTCTGCAAGCCTGAGAATGGGAGAATACAAATCCATAGGTATAGCCCACAAGCTTTGAAGATTATACAGAACATGGGTTATGATTTGAAATCAAAGCAAGGCCTCAACTATGGAAAGGGTAGACGAACACCATTGCAGGATAATTCTCGCCATCAACAAGCTCGTTTTGGATTAGGATATGCTGCCAATCCCAAAACTTCAAAATCCAAATCCTGTGCGACCAAAGACAACTCCTGCTGATTCGGTTTCTTCGACCGGAGACCACAGCGTGTCTGGTGGTAACTCGCCTCGACAAAACAAAGCAACGTCCAAGGCTAGGGGCAGAATGTCCACAGGATTCAAAGATGGTGCAACAACGGCTGTCTTTCCGGAAGACCGTGAAACTCAGGCATCAAGAGCCCCACGACCAAAAGGAACTTTCTCCTTCAAAGAAGATGACATAATTGAAATCTTCAATATATTAAGGAAGGAACGTAAGCTTCAGCTACCCGACATCAGATATCCTGAGAGGGCTGGCAGAATCGATGACCCAGATTATTGCCTCTTCCATCGGTACACTCATCACCCTACGAGGGCCTGCTATGTGCTAAAAAGGAGAATTCAGGAATTAATCGATGCCAAGGTCATCACTCTGCGTCTATGAAAAACAAGGGAGCAATCACTACGGCAGAGTAGCAGATATGTGCTTCCCTCTCCGAGGGAGTCACAATCACAAAGTTTGTCATGTCCATATTACCTCTGAATAAACTTTCGACCGTCAATTATCATGTCCATATTACCTCTGATATCGATTGTCATCTATACTTAACATTCGTACTTAAATTCTAAGTACACCAGTAATGTTAAGTCCACAAAAATTGCCATGTCCATATTACCTCTGAGCAGATATGTGCTTCCCTCTCCGAGGGAGTCACAATCACAAAGTTTGTCATGTCTATATTACCTCTGAATAAACTTTCGACCGTCAATTATCATGTCCATATTACCTCTGATATCGATTGTCATCTATACTTAACATTCGTACTTAAATCCTAAGTACACCAGTAATGTTAAGTCCACAAAAATTGCCTTGTCCATATTACCTCTGAGTAGATATGTGCTTCCCTCTCCGATGGAGTCACAATCACAAAGTTTGTCATGTCCATATTACCTCTGAATAAACTTTCGACCGTCAATTATCATGTCCATATTACCTCTGATATCGATTGTCATCTATACTTAACATTCGTACTTAAATCCTAAGTACACCAGTAATGTTAAGTCCACAAAAATTGCCATATCCATATTACCTCTGAGCAGATATGTGCTTCCCTCTCCGAGGGAGTCACAATCACAAAGTTTGTCATGTCCATATTACCTCTGAATAAACTTTCGACCGTCAATTATCATGTCCATATTACCTCTGATATCGATTGTCATCTACACTTAACATTCGCACTTAAAGTCTAAGTACGCCAGTAATGTTAAGTCCACAAAAATTGCCATGTTCGTATCACCTCTGAGCAAGTATATAAATCCACTCCATATGACGAGGTAGAACCAATGGCTCAAAAGTTCTTAGAAGCTATAAACTCCTACCGTCCGTATGTCTGGGAAGTAACATCACCATCCAACGTCGTCACAACATATGGGCCACATGAGGATTCTATCTTCATTGTCCCGCCTACTTGCAGCAATCAGCGTTCAATAATCTTTGGTCGCATGCAAAATCGACCGACTGTCCAGGAAGATCCTTTCGATGACGATACTGGGAAAATGCAGATCCATCGATACAGCCCGCAAGCGCTAAGGATCATGCAAAACATGGGCTACGACTTAAAGCGGAAGCCAGGCCTCAACTGCGGAAGAGGCAGACGAACGCCGCCGCGCGGCGACCCCCGCTATCGACAGACTCGTCTCGGGTTGGGGTATGCCACCTCCCTCGCAACTTCCAAGCCAGATGAGGACCCCTTTCCATCTTTCCAGAGCAGCTCGTCGTCCTCCGACTCACCTGATGCTCTCAAACTAACAAGATCAGTGAATATGGTGATGACAAATCCCTCAGAAATCGAGGAACAGGATACGGAGCCGTTTGAGAACGACCCCTGGGCTCAGCAAATGGATACACAGTGGAAATTCCGCTTCGAGCAGAGAGAACCTCCCACCAAGGACGAAGTTATCCAAGTCAACGTTGGGGGTGAGCTCTCACCAAAGCCAATATTTGTCAGTAACAATCTTCCCCCAGCTGAAAAGGAAGAGATCATACAGCTGATAAAGGAATATGTCGACGTCTTTGCATGGGGTTATGAGGACATGCCAGGCCTAGACCCGAGGGTAGCTACTCATAAGCTCAATATTTTGACCGATTCGAAGCCGGTGAAACAACACCAACGTCGGTTCCGCCCAGATATGATGGACGCCATCGAGTACGAAGTCAAGAAGTTGATAACCTGCGATTTCATCCGGGAAGAACAACATCCCGACTGGGTCGCCAACGTTGTCCCAGTCATAAAGAAAAATGGGAAGGTACGTATCTGCATCGACTACCGAGATCTGAATGCGGCCTACCCCAAAGATGAATTCCCCCTTCCCATCACGAACATCATGATCGACAACACCTGCGGCTTCGAGCGTATGTCTTTTATGGACGGGTTCTCGGGATACAATCAGATCAAGATGCATCCGGAAGACGAAAAGCACACTGCCTTCCGGACACCACTGGGGGTATATTGCTATACGGTCATGCCCTTCGGATTAAAGAACGCCGGGGCTACATACCAACGGGCTATGAATAACATATTCCGTGAGCAGTTACGCAAAACAGTGGAATGTTACGTGGACGACATAGTTGTCAAAAGCTGCCTCAAAGGTGATCACATTCGAGACCTGAGGGCGATATTCGAGTTAATGCGCCAGCATCAACTCAATATGAACCCTGCAAAGTCCTTTCTGGGGGTATCCAGTGGCAAATTCCTGGGATTTGTCATTACCGCCAAAGGCATCGAAGTAGACCCTGACAAAGTCCAGGCGATCGTAGCAATGCGACCGCCCCATAATCTGAGGGAACTCAGGGGGTTCCAAGGACGTCTGGCTTACATCCGGCGATTCATATCCAACCTCTCGGGGAGATGTCAGCCCTTCTCTCACCTCATGAAGAAAGGTGTGTCCTTCATATGGGACGAAACCTGTCAGCAAGCGTTTGGGGATATCAAGCGCTACCTAACCAGTCCACCAGTTCTGGTGCCTCCCGTCATGGGAAAACCCTTCTTACTGTACGTTCGGGCAATAGATCATTCGCTAGGAGCTCTCCTTGCACAGAAGAACGATGCGGGTCATGAACAGGCTATCTACTACCTCAGCAGGATGATGGTCGGGGCCGAACACCGGTACAACCCAGTGGAGAAGGAATACTTGGCTCTGATGTTCGCTGTCCAGAAGATGCGACACTATGTCACCGGCCAGACTATTCATATCATCTCCAGGATCAACCCTCTCCGGGTGCTGATAATCAAGCCAAGTGCCCTTAACTCCCGACTCGTAACTTGGGCGATGCTGCTGACGCCATATGACATGGTCTACGTCCCACAGAAGTCCATCAAAGGCCAAGCACTGGCCGACTTCCTAGCAGCTCATCCAATCCCGGAGACCTCCAAACTATACGAAGACATCCCCGATGAAGTTGCGGAATATAATTTCGCAAAAGAAAGTGACGTATGGCGACTATTCTTCGATGGCGCCTCCAGAGTCGGTCCTAAGGGAAACGTCATTTCAGGAGTGGGAGTCGTCCTAGTTACTCCGGATCAGCTCGTCATCTACCGAGCATATTCTCTTAGCGAGCGCTGCTCCAACAATGTGGCAGAATATAACGCTCTGCTAATCGGGCTCCAAGTCGCTAAAGAGCTGGGGGTAGAGTCCCTGTAAGCTTTCGGTGATTCTTTGCTTATCGTCAATCAAGTCAGGAGAATATATGAAGTCCGGAATCCAGACCTCATCCCCTATCATAAAGCGACGGTCGAGATAGCCATGACATTCAAGGAGTTCTTCCTAGAGCATGTACCTCGATCCCAGAATCTGGAAGCTGATGCCCTAGCCAGTCTAGCTGCGGACTTAGCTACCCCTATAAGAAGGCAAGATTCGGTAATCCTTCTTAACAGAGATTTATTCTGTGTGAAGAACAGCTGTCACCTAGAACGCAGCTACGCTGTAAACACCGATCCTCCTATAAGGGATTGGACAAGTCCCTTCGTAGATTTCGTGGCATACGGAATCTTGCCAGAGGACCCCAAAGAAGCAGTATCCGTCAAGAGACGATCGTTACGCTTCTACTTCGATGCATCTTCACAATACCTGTATCGCCGGACCTACGACAGACTGCTGTTAAGGTGTCTCGCTGGCGCCGAGGTACAGCAGATTATCCGTGAAGCTCACGACGGCGTATGCGGAGCGCATCAACCCGGGCCTAAGCTACAAGACCGCATCAGGAGGATGGGCTATTACTGGCCTACTATGATCGCAGACGCGATACGGTATGTAAGGCATTGCAGAGCCTGTCAGGTTCATGCAGACTTCATATATCAACCGTCAGAACATCTACACCCTACGGTCGCATCCTGGCCTTTCGAAGCATGGGGAATGGATATCATCGGTCCTATTCACCCGTCATCTTCCGGGGGTCACCAGTTCATACTGTCCATCATGGACTACTTTTCCAAATGGGCCAAAGCAATCCCTCTCACTGAGGTAAAGGCATCCAACGTAATCAGCTTCATCAGGCATCACGTCATCTATCGCTTCGGGATACCCCGGAGGATAATCCACGACAATGGGCCCCAGTTCATCAGCCAAGCGTTTCATCGGTTTTACGATAAAAAATGGATACACAACATTGCCTCTACGGCGTACTATCCAGCTGCTAATGGTTTGGCGGAAGCTTTCAACAAAACTATTATCAAACTCTTAAAGAAATTCGTCTCTTCGAACAAAAGGAATTGGCACGAAAAGCTGGACGAATGTCTCTGGGCATACCGCACGACAGTACGGACACCGACAGGCTGCACCCCATTCTCGCTGGTTTACGGGAGCGAAGCAGTCCTCCCCATTGAAGTCCAGATCCCGTCGCTCCGAATAGCCGTGACCAATGAGCTAACTCGAGAAAAGAATGACCTGTTAAGGCTCCAAGAGCTAGAAGGATTAGACGAGAAACGCCTCCAAGCTCAACAGCGCATCGCGCTCTACCAAGCACGCATTTCCAGAGCTTTCAACCATAAAGTAAAGGAAAGGGTGTTCAAGGTTGGCGAGCTAGTTCTAGCCGTGAGAAGGCCGATGATCCTAACTCACAGAAGTAAAGGCAAATTCCATCCCAAATGGGAAGGCCCTTATGTGATCGAGACAAACGTTCTCAAACAGCGCCTACAGGATAGCCCAACCCAATGGAGACCTATTAATGGCTCCCATCAACGGCAAAATTCTTGAAAAGATACTACGCTTAACCCCCCTGCTCAGGCGGAATATAGCGAGAATCTCAATTCTGACAAAACTACTCCTAAAAAGAAACTAGTTAGGTCATATCCTATCATGTCTGTACGACCTCTGAATAGATATATCCTGCTAGAGAAGTTTATCGAGAATTATCATACTACCTCTGATATCACTCTCGCCTAAAAACTGTCATTTACATTCCGAAATAACGGGTCCACAACAGTCAGAAAAGAGTCGCTGTTATTCATTCCAGAAGAAGGCGGAATTACATAAGAAGGGATACATCAAGATGGCGGAGTAATCAGACCATGAATCTGTCGCTCCAGTGCAGCTATCCTCTCATTCCTAAGGGCCAAGGCATCGGCGCGAGCCTGCTCCAGCCGTGCCTCCGGGGTATGCGTAAGGGTCAGATTAGCCCTTGCCCGAAGACAGCCCGCACGGGCAGCTTCCGCACGGTCCAGATCCCGTCGCGCTTCTCTCAGTCGATCGGTCGCTACCTCTAAACCTGTCAATGACTGGGAATCCCACTCATCTGCTCGAGCAAGTTTTTCCCTCAGCTTGGAGGCCCTCGCCGCATTCCCTTCATGCTCGGATCGACACTGCATCTCAACGGCAAGGGCTTCTTCCACAACAGCTCTTCTCCTATCCATCTCCAGCTTATGCGTTTGGATAGAGTTGTCTAGGCTTTCAAGCTTTGTAGCGAGCCGCTCAGTCATGAGGTCGTATCGAGCCTGGACATCAGCATCAAGGCTGCCCTCATTCCGCTGCAAGTATTCGTTAATGGGTTGCTCTAAACCATTAACCACCGCCTCCAGAGCATCAGCTGCTCCAGGATTGCCAAGCCCCCTGACAACCTCGATCGAAAGCTGAGAAGTCTTCTTCAGGAGCTTGAAGTCAAGGTTCTTCGCCAACACCATCGGTATCATCATTTTTAAGCCAGTATAGACGAGGCTGGTATGCTGCTCGATCAACGCAACTAGACCCGACTGAGCACCCGGAGTGGCCACAATTGCAGACGAGGTAGCCACCGCCGCCTCAACAGGTGGCACAGCCGAAGAAGGTGCGATGGCGACAATCGAAGTCATCGGCATACTCGCGACAGGCGAGGTCACGATGACAGGTTCGTCCGCCTCTTGAGACGACGAAACCTCTCCAAGCGAGCTAGCCCCCGAAGGCACTTCTGCCTCAGAATCAGACGCCTCCATATCATCGCAAGGAGCCGGAGCAGAGCCGGAAGGTGCTTCAACGCCATACTCTCCGTGGACGTCATACCCTGAAAAGGGGACAAGAAAGCAAATGTCAACACAATAGTGACCTTCCTAAAGGAAGACATAAAAAGCGACATTTACCCGGAGCCAACGGCATATACGACGCATCTGCAGCCGATGTAGCTAAACCATGCCTTAATGACGCAATACGAACTGTCATACCTGGAGAAGGAGGAGGGCCGACCGATATCGCCAAGAGTCCCGTCAAGCCCTCACTAAAACGCGGTCGAGGTTCGTCAGCCGGAGTCTCGCTAAGAGCGCTCGCTAACACAGAAGTAACTTCGCCCACTGCTGACCTCAGGGAAGATTCTCCCATCTGTTGGGGCCACGCAGGCAATCCCGCTCCGCTGCTTGGAGCAGCCGCAGCGACAGCAGCCTCCAGCGAGGACTCTCCGGCGCCGCCAGCCAGAACTGTAGAAGGTCCCCCTCTGAAAGGCGAGGAACCTCCAGCCAAAGAATCATCCCTGATACAGGAAGATGCCGGCTCATTCCCGGGAGCCTCAACACCAGGAATGCGGAGAGGACGAGCAACCGTCTCCTTCCTCCTCTTACGAAGGAAAGCTTCCTTCGGAGCAGAAGCCCGTCGCTTCCCAGAAGAGACTACCAGAGCCCCCGTCGGCAGAGGCACTACACACCTCGACAACGACACCAGAGGCTCATCCGGAGTACCAGATTCCTCACCCTCATCAGAAGAAACCGAGGGGACTTTGACCCTTCCCCCAGGCTTGGCAGAAGGCACCGTGAAGCTCCCACGCATGTCGAAATCGCGGTGGAAAGTGTTAACCGCCACATAAAATTGGGCGTAGGAGTGAAGGACGCGCAGCTCCGTGGAGGTTGTAACGGCCGGCACGATAAAAATTGCCCCCGTACAACCCATGATAAAATATCGTCACCCTCTAGCTCCATCAATGAGTCCACCCCTGGACCTGAAGCTGGTGACGGCGTTGCCCACGTGCAACTGGTCGTACCCGAACTGCCTGGCGAACCGACTAGGCTGGTAGGGCTCAAAGAAGCAATGGTCTTCGCTCCTATACAGCAGATGGGAAGGTCTAATACAGACCAACCAATTAAACGCCTCCGGAGAAAGAACGGTCTTCTCTCGACCTGAATCCTCAAGCCACAGCCCTGACTGGTTGCGATGCACAGGAGGGGGAGTACAAAGGATCTTCCAGCCATGGCTGAGGTTCAGAACCAGCCGACAGTCTAAGACTGTATTCACATTCCAGGAGGAATCTCTGTAATTCAACAGGAATATACCCCCTGAGCTGCTACCAGAACCGGGAGACATCACCCGGGGATTGTGGAGAATTAACCATCCCATCAAGTACAAGTATGGTAATTCCACCCTAGGGAAACTCTCCCGCCGAGCTTCATCAACGAGCAACCCATCAGTCATGGCCCTCAGGCCAGCCTGTATACGGCACACCATGGCAGGAAGCAAGTCCAGTCTTGCCCCAAACACCAGACGCACTGCAGGCCACAGGATGTTCCGGTGAATGCGATCCGCGGACGCAATGCCAGGAACTACCACTCGGCGCAGCCATATGGACAGGAAACCAGCCAGCTGGGCTTCCTTAGACAAAGGCCTGCGACAGCGCCTCAAATAACTATGGGCCTTGGTACCTTCAGGGTACTTTCCAACCCTCTCAACGAGAACCTGATCGGGAGCCTTGGCGTCTTCCATAAGAGCCTCGACGACCTGGGCACTGAGGACGCCCAAGCAGTTCACGGGATCATTCTTGCCCCCCGAAGCTTTCTCCGACTTGGCTGCCCTGGCCCGATGGAAGAAGAGGTAGGACATCCACTTAGTGGTGTGGGCCAAATCAGAGGGCTCGTCATAAAATGCGGTGCACGCGAAGTACTGACACATCAGCTCCTGATATACTTCCACCACCCGAGGGTCCAAATCCCCCAACTCCCGGTTGGTGGGAACGTACTCTTCATATGGGGTATCCCCATCGGCAGTCTCGAGACAACTGCCATCTCATGAAGGGCCAACCCCAACTCCCCCAGTGGAGTGGCGAAGGTCCCAGTGAGCGGAATGTACCGCTCCATCAGCGCCAAAAATAAATTAACATTGGAAGGCAACCCAACACTCGTTGCACTCACGACGGCATATAGTCCAATGCCCTCCAGTTCTCTTCGGAAGCGCGTCAAGGCCCAGTCAACTAGGCATCTCCATCGGGAGTTCGTTGGGGCGATCCACCCATTGCACCGAGGATTCTCCTTGGGATACACCCCACCTCGACTCATGAAGTCGTTGCAGAAGGTCGGCAGCTGGATAGGCTGGATCACCGAGCTAACTTCACTCGGGATACTACCCGGGCATAGTCCCCGGAACAGCGTCACAACGCCAGAAGGGCGACTAACAAACGACCCCTGGTCAGCGCCTTTCAGATGAAAGATCTTCCCCGGCTTCCCGTAAAGATCAGGAGTCAGCTTCCATGACATCTTCCTAGGATGCGTCGCATGAAAGAAGGCCGAGATGGAATAATCCTTCGGCATCGTCGGCAGGTACAAGATCAGATCCCCAGCAGGGAAAACCCAAGGCTCCCTCTTGGGCTTCGTCTGGGACTGTTTATCAATCATGTCCCCAAAAAGGAAAGCCGGCTTTATGTACTGCTCCCCATCTACACGTACCAAGGGTTCGCCATTGATCATACTCAACAATATTCGCTCACCCTGGGCCGATATCAGAAGCTCCCTTCCCTCAGGATACTGGGGTCCAGAGATGGGAAATACCACATGGGACAGATCCACCAGATAGTTCGAGTGCAGCATCCCGGCAGCAGAGCCCATCACCTCAGCCAATGGGGACTCACCCAGATCAACTGCAAGATAATGCAAGAAAGATATGTCATTACAAGTCTGGCACAAACACACGGACCAAGGAAACGACAGTCTGTGCTTTACGCCAAGATTGTACAAATTTGGTCACTTTACGCCGGAAGTCTCCTCCACAAACGTAAAATTCAAATTTTACGAAATACGCCAATTTTCGGAAGCCCGAGCTATTTACGCTCAGAGCTACGAAAATATAGAGTCTTTACGCTGACACATTAGAAATATAGGCATAAAAGATGAAAACGCCTGCGTGCGTCATCTTCCTCAAAAGAGGCTACCAGCACAGAAGACGACCTAGCACAGTCACGTTCAACGTGTGCGAAGGATTTTTCGTCGTTTGTGTCATCCCAAAAAGTTCTACCTCTAAAGCCGGGTGCGCTAGTCGTCGGCGGGATGCTCCCCTCAGAGGGAAGTTCACCTTGCCCGACCGGAGATTCCCTCGCCGGGACAGAAGAATGAGAAGAAGAACCTATGCTCTTTCCCTTAGCGGAGGGGGTTTGTTTCGGCGCCATTTCTGAAGACTCGAAGTGCTCGGAGAAGGAACGAAGAAAAACTCGAACAGTCGAAAGCTCTCTTTCGCAGAAGACAGATAAAAAGTTTTTCTCTCAAAAGCTTGGGATATATATACAGTCCGGGTCGACTCCTCGAATCCTCGGACGAACCCCTCGAGACCCTAACCAAATCTCGCAATTAATAGTTGGTTATGATTGGATGCTACGTCAGCCCACTACCCTTGAAAGACGGACAATCAGCAAATTCGAAAGGATTTTCGTACAAGACGGTTCAGCGGGTTCTACGCTAAAGGAGCTTTTCTACGCTCGACAGCAACGGATCTACGGTTTTACGCTCAACAGCTACAAGTCTGCGGTTTTACGCCCGGATGCCTTTGTGCTCGGTAGCTTTTATGCTCAAGAGGCCACAAATCCATGACTTTACGCTTAACAGATATCAAATCGATGATCTCACGCTCGGTGGCGCTCAGTTTACGCTCAGCAGCAACAGATCCGCAAACCTCACGCTCGAAGAAATTTTCTTTTCAGGAGTAACAAATCAACAGTTCTATGCTAAAGGAGCTCTCTACGCTCGACAGCTACGAATCTAATGGCTTTACGTTCGACAGCTACGAGTCTATGGTTTTTCTTGCCCGGATGCCTTTGTGCTCGGTAGCATTCTATGCTCGAGAGGCAACAAACCTACGACTTCACGCTCAGGAACCACAGGTCTACGATTTCACGCTCGATGGTGTTCTACGCTCACAGGCTACAGATCAACAGTCCTACGCTAAAGGAGCTTTTCTACGCTCGACAGCTACGAATCTAACGGCTTTACGTTCGACAGCTACAAGTCTATGGTTTTTCTTGCCCGAATGCCTTTGTGCTCGGTAGCATTCTATGCTCGAGAGGCAACAAACCTACGATTTCACACTCAGGAACCACAAGTCTATGATTTCACGCTCGATGGTATTTTACGCTCAAGAGGCTACAGACATGATTTTCCGCTCCACGACTTTCCGTATATCCAAACAGTCCCCCAAAGCGGTCAAGTGCAATGAGTTCCCACAGAAGATACTCGTTCTTGACCATAAAGCATCCCCTGTACCCAAAGCATACAGAGTTCAAACATTGAGAAATTGCTCTTCTCGGGTCCAAAAAAACTAGAGGTTCATCCAGATTCCAGTCTGAACATCTCGTCTATCAAAGTGGCAACTCAGTTTGACAGCCAAAAACCTCGACCCTGTTCCAAGGGAGTTTCGAGAGATCATTCTTGAAGACAAATTCTGAACAAGACAAAATTCTGCTCATCAGAGAGGCAACAGTTCAGAAATCCTACGCCGTCCCTCAGTCCTAGCAACAGGACAGTTCTAAGTGTTCAAAATGCTCAGCAGCGTCCTATGGACTATCCGCTATGCGTAAAGGACAGGGCCTAATACTCTTTCTATCAGAGTCGGCATAAAGATTCAGACGTGTCGAAGCTGCACATATTCAGACTTCACAAGCAACGTATGGTAAGACGATCATATGGAGAAGAAGACGATTTTATTAAAGATTAAAATCATAATTATATATGAGGAAAATCCAATCTACAAGGGTTTTTTCTTTATTTTTCATGATTACATCTGAGGGAAACTTCGTCCACAAAGGAGTCCCCCATCGTCGTAAGAAGGCCGCCCTCGAAAATCTGTTCTGACAGGTTCTCGCTGGGCTTCAATTCTTCATCCATCTTCTCCAACAGTCAGTCAGTTCCAGTAAACTGACTGACATGGCAAGGATCAACGGCGGAAGGATACAAAACTGGGCCTGCATAGATTTTGCAGATCCCATGCTCCGTGCGCCGCTCAAGCCGGGACAGAATGAGTCTTTCTGACTCTCGTCCGCAAGGATCTCAGGAGAAGATACACCGCTTGCCGACCGTATGGTGAAATATGATCCTTCCCTTCTCCCGGAAGAACCACCATACAAAGTTGTTGATTATCCCGAGCAAGGGAGGCTAAGATGTCCTTCCATGATCCATCGTTGCAGTGGACACTTGCTCGAAGATGCCGTCTTTTACGGCTCCCTATATGCTGGAAGAACATGATCTCCTTCTTCCTCAGATCGACCCGATGAACTCCGGCGATCATCTCTGCATGACAATAGGAATGTGGTGAAGACAGGTTCACCCCCCAGCCTTTTATAGGCAAAAGAGATCACAGCGGTCCCCAATAAATCTGCCATAAAGTCAGCATCGACTGTTTCAACGCTCCATTCAGAAACGTTTCGAGTTACGAGGGGCCATTCATGCTTCATTCAAAGCGTTTCAAATTCCAAGGAATTTAAAAGCTTTGAAGGGGGTCTTGTAGAAGCATGAAAAATATGCTTGGAAGATCTACGCAGCACCTCAATGCAGAGCAGCGTAAGCAGAGGCCTTCAGAGCCATCCAACGTAAAACAGGGTTCTTCATCGCCTCCATGGCGTAAAACCCAGCCGCTCTCAAAGCAGCGGTAAAGCATACGAGGAACGCTTCGTATTCCCGAAAAAAAACTGTCCAGTCACGCAGTAAACCTGACCTCTGACTCCTGACAAAAAAAGGCGCTGCACGGCTACCCAAACGACGGCTGGAACGGTGGCAGACCCCTCGGGACGTGCTCCATAGTATGATGGCGGATCTCTGTATTTAATGCAGAGGATTTGGTTAAAATATCACCAAACCGGCACTTACTAAAATCCCCCGACGTAAACCGCTCTTTCGTGCGCAAGGGAACGAGCTGTCTTGTTTTACACAGGCAAACATGGGCTGTTTTACGTTCCGTAGAAAATAAACCGCCTGCCACGTCAAAAGCTCCGCTTCGTACAGGGCTCGAGGCACGTCCCTCCGTCAAAGCGCACAGAGCGGTGACAGTTTCTCCTCAAGGCACGTCCCTCCGTCAAAGCGCACAGAGCGGTGACAGTTTCCCCTCAAAGCACGTCTCTGCATTTAATGCACAGGATGATGGCAAATCTCTGTCAAAGATTTGATTATATCTCCAAAAGCCGTAGTTCCGGCTAAAGACATCCACATCAGCACCCTGGCACGGTACACAGCGGCCTCTACGCCCATTCAGGATTTGTGCTCTCTCGGCTTCAAATGCCCATTCAGTCTCTACGACTATTCGGCTTCTACGTCTGTTCGGCTCCTACGCCTATTCGGCTTCTACGCCTGTTCGACTGCTATGCCTATTTGGCTTCTACGCCAAGGTGACAGTCATTTGGCTCCTACGCCAACCTCTTCTACACAAGGGATACCTACCTACGTGGCTTCTACGCCGTGATCTTCGCAGCAGATATACGCGTTTCGTCCCCTTAGTTGGACGCGCGTCACTTGCTCACTCAAAAGGTCATTATTACGCAGGCATTGGTTACTTTAACCGTTGTGTAAAAGGGTGCTCTACTGTCCACTCCTCGGTTGCTACACCAACAGAGTGGTCACTGTTACCAAAACTCTATAAATAGAGACCCCTAGCAATGGGGAAAAAAGGTCGAAAAAACTTAAAACTTGAAGGTCGAAAGGTCAAAACTTTGAAAGAAGAATCGAACAAGGTCATCGAACCGGAGATCAAGAGGGAGAGATAGAGAGAGAGAGAAGAATAAAGAGC
This sequence comes from Iris macrosiphon, assembly GCA_036927795.1. Lineage (NCBI taxonomy): Eukaryota > Viridiplantae > Streptophyta > Magnoliopsida > Asparagales > Iridaceae > Iris > Iris macrosiphon. The sequence goes on along the minus strand of JAYESA010000013.1, from coordinate 177,940,128 downwards.
TCAGGCAAGGAATAGGGAGCGACGACCGTCAACATCGCGCATCCACCCTCCTTTGCAACCTCCGAAGCTGCATCCTGTCTTCCACGGCACTTCTTCAACATCGTGTAGTCCAAGGGCTAAAGTGATCGACCGCAGATCAGACACCTATAGCAATTTATACCCAGATTAAATAAATTGTACTCCCACATCCTCGTATAGGATCAAATTATACAAGTTTGTTTGTGAACCAAAGGGCACGGGTCTCGTATAAACCCCGCCATTGAAATACACTTTCATCTCTTTCGTTAAAAACACCACAAACAGTAGCAGATTTCGGCTTCTCCAGGCAAACGAAAAAGGACTCATTTCTCTACACACTCTATAGTTGCCGCGCAGGCGCCAAGCCAATCCATTCCCAAAATGATATCGTAGTCCCGAACAACTAGAACTAAAACATCAAGCGATAGCTTCCTTCCTCCAATACAGACGTGACCACCTTGGCATACTAAACGAACATGTATTTTCTTACCGGATGGGGTGCTAACACTTAAATCTAAATGCAACATAGTCATTTCTATATTGTTCTCCGTGGCAAAGTTTGTAGATATAAAGCTATGCGTTGTACCAGAATCAAATAGTACACGAGCAGGTATGTTATTAAAAAGCAAAGTACCTGACACCACGGTGTCCGAGGCCAAAGCTTCCTCTCGTGTCATCGTATAGACTCGGCCTTGAGCCTGATTACGCCCTTGCTGAGGCGCAGCTCTGTTGGCCTGGTTTACCGCAGCCTGATTTGGTTGTTGAGTGCGACGATTATGGTGGCTCTGAGGACAATTACTGATCCCATGGTTCGCATCTCCACAAATGAGGCATAAGCCGAGTTTCTGACGACATTTCTCAGCCGTATGGTAGAGCTTTCCGCAGAAGGAACATGGTGGCCCTGGATTTCCCTTTTTTGAACCGCCGTTGTTAGGGCACTTTACAGTGGTGTTTCCTCTATCATTGCCTTGGCGTTTGTGATTGGAGGTTTGCACAGCACCGACAGCAACGTAAGGATACTACGGTTCGAGGGAGAGGGCATGGTTTAAGACTTTCCTCATTGTCTGATACTGTGGAACGATAATGTGCGCATGGATAGCATGCCGTAGAACGCCTTCGAATCGTCTGACACGACTCGCTGCATCGGGTAGGTACGAGCTAGCAAACTTGGCAAGCTTGTTGAATTCTGCAGAATATTGCTTTACAGTCATGCTGCCCTGCCATAGTTGTACAAACTCATTTTCTTTCTAACGACGTCCAGGCGGGGGTATAAACTCCTCCTCAAATGCACCACGGAAGGTAGCCCATGCTATCGCCTCCCCTCCATTCTCAACTGGAAGAGATCGTCGATGCACGTCCCACCAGTCGTGCACATTGAGGCAAAGCTACAATTGAGCACATGTAACGCACTTTTCTTCATGTACTTTTAGAAGAGAAAAGTGGTTTTCAAGCTCGGCAAGCCAATCTAGGGCCACGATTGGGTCCTCAGTCCCCTTAAATGGCGTGTTGTAGACTTTCTTGAAGTTACCAAAGGTGAAGGCAGTCACTTCCCTCGTCCTTGGTATTGACGGTGTCTCGACTTCAAGTATTGGTTGTTCCACCGGAGTCGCCGCTGTCACTGCAGACTGGTTGGAGGCCAAAGTCTGAACAAGCTGCTGTAGGGTATCTACTTGCTTTTATTGGACTGAGAGTCGGGCCTCTAGATTCCTCTCGAGCTTGGCTTGGCGGGCATCATCTCTCTGTCGTTGTTCTTCCAACATTTGCATCACTTGCTGAAGCAGATCGGCTCGAGACACGTCACGTTGGCTCCGAGAGCTTCCTAAAGTTTCGGAACTGCTCTCCTGGGCTTGTGTCTCGCTTAGTGCTAGCACAGCGGATTGCGCTTATGCCATTCCTTCAAAAGAAGGTAGATTACATCAGGATCATAAGATATTATGGACTTATTGCATGAACGTATCTTATTTTGGCCTTAACGAGTTCAGGAGTTCGCACAGGAATTTATCGTTAAGGGAACTTTTCCAGCTCAAGAGTCAAAGGAACTTTGAAGCTGTGCTCTGATACCAACATGTCATGCCCCGATTCCGTGGAATCGATAGTCGTCCCCCGGGCGTGACCGTCGTGCGGGCCTAGGTTGCGCGCCGCACAAGGCTAAGTATTTTTGTTTTGCATAGCGAGCACATATTTAGAGTACGCAGATAAATTGAAACACAAATTGAAGCATGAAAAAGTTCTCTTTTATTGATAATATGAACATCTAGTACAAACTCCTTGAACTGAGTCATAAGGTTGCCTCCATGGGCTTACAAAAGTGTTGACACAAAATGAGATAGCAGTCATGTACATTATATCCCTTATTAAAACTTAAAATATAAGACCTCCGGTCGGAACGACGGCCTTTCCACGAAGCTGTATAATTGCTTGGGTTGCTAGCTTCTATATTCAAAATACTTCAAAAGGTGGCACGGTCAAGGCGTGCCTACAGCTGGACTAGATTGGGGGATTGACTTCTGCTCCTCGCTTGGTTCTCCTTAGCGCGGGAAACCTGTTTCAACGAGGGTCAGTACATTAAAACGTACTAGTAAAGTCAAGCTAACCTAACTATACCAATCAACACGTTGTTTAGATGAAGCATGCATATTTATTTGTGGTATTGCTATCTTGCCTTAGTTTATTTTACAGCAAGCAATAGATATAGAAATTAATAAAATGTCCTGCCACCGCTCGGTGATATTTACCTGCCTGTCTGAACCACCTGTAGAATACTTACTCTGTCTTCCCTGCCAAGAAGACACAAGTTAGTAGCAACAGGTTTAAATATACGAGGGGATCACTGGCTTGATGCCATAATGGACGATATAGTCTATGGGCAAGGATGGTATGCAACGAAGTAATGGAGGCACTGCATAATTCTGCCCGGGACATGAGACTATCATGAAGTTCCGTCCGGATCAGATCGGTGCCAGTGCCCCAGCAACCGTCCGTAGGAACCCGAAGGCCTTGTGCACAAGTTGTCCGTGATCAACGACATTTGTGTTAAGTTTACCATTTATGTAACTGAGGCAATGAAATCAGGAGATAGGTAGCATTATATGGTTTATTTTGCATAGTCTCCCTGATCAATTATTGCATGGTAAGGGGTGTTCTACACATAGCATATTTATAGAAGTAAACATTCTAACTTGTATTTATGCATATGATGAATATTTCAAACGAGCAAGCAAGTAAGTAAGTAACTGTTCACAAGTTTCATTGACAAGCATACTGATCCAAGTCTATTCCCTAATTATCTTGATATCTTTTAGTTATTACTTGGTATCGTCTGATCGGGACAAGTAAGAATGCAAGATTATAGGTGTGAAGACTTGCAAGAAGGGCTAGCTAATCGGGACGGTAGCCACTCACTTAGTAGTTGGAAGGAAGAAGGAAAGAGGTGCTTTAGGAGTCCGTTCGAGCGGTGCCTACTGCTGGTTCACCTGCATTGCCACGAACAGCTGATCAATACCTCTTCCACTCTTTCTATTATCGAAATTGAGGTACAGTTCAACGAACGAAAACAATAAAATCCATCAAAACCGTTCAAAAAATCTCAAGCAAATCCGAAAATCAACTCAAGGCACGAAAGCAACAAGCGACAGCGAAAATTAGGCAACAAAATATGCAGCGGAGAGGTCCCTCCTGACTCTGCCGCTAAGTCGATCCCAGGGGCATGGTCCACTGAATATGGAAATCGATTCCGAAGAAGCAAATCCATAAAGAGGATGGATTCTTGTTTTAATCTATCCCGATCGAACGATATCGTCTTGTATTTCTTAGCCGCGCTCCCCGAATAGGGGGAACGGGGCACCACAAAACCTAGACGAAAACAGCGACCAAGTTGGCGAAAAACGATAACTTTTTGGGATCGTAGAAAACTGCAGTAACTACCTACGTTCACAGATTCGTATCTCCCACCACAGAGATCCGAATTTGGGTTTTTTTTTGGTATGCAAAGACCACATAACCTAGTTTATTTTTTGTCAAATACAATAATTTATTAGTTGCTGTGTGTAGAATTAAATCAGATAGAAAATCCCGAAAAGCTATTTTTTTTAAATTCTAGAATTTGTGATACGGAACGTGCCCCGCCAAAGGGGACCACCCCATCGTGTACCAAGTGTACCAAAAGGTGCACACAGTATATCCAGACGTGTGGGCTTTCGTAAAAACTGATTTGGATGCGTGTGCGCGTCAGAATCAGCCCGTATCTGTAAAAAAAATTCGTGTCGTAACTTTTACAAAACCCTGCGTCATTTAGTGCACGCTCGTCAGAATGCGATGAAACTTATGCCACTGGACTCGTGGTAACGCGCTGGTCTTGTGACATAATTTTTACGCAATTCTGAGATAGTTGACCAAGTCGTCTATTGGCGAGTGTAATCACCTAAAATTTTAAGATTTTTTTTTTAATTTAATTTTCTGGAATTAATTAGCATTTTCTGTGAATTTTAAACCTATAAATTAAAGCAGTCTAATTTAAAATGAATTTTTAAATGAAATTAAAATATATTAAAATGTGATGAAAATTATATTTTCTAGTGTAAAATTAAAAACCGAGCATGGAGTATTTTTCCGGGAATTTATTGGACCCCGGATAAATTTTTAAAGCATTAAAAACTGTTATAAAATTTAACTGATTATTTAAACCAATATAACAAACCAAACCAACCCAAAGTTTAAACCGGACCGGACCGGCCGGTCTGACTGGACCGAATCGCTTGCCTAGCGGGTCGGATCCGGGTCAGACCCGACCCGCTAAGGACCCGACCCGACCCGCACTCTTTCTCTTTTCCCCAACGGCTGAACCCGACCCTTGATCTCCCGCTGCCGGTAACGCCGCCGCCGCCGCTTGGCCTCCGTCGCAGCCCAGACTCCCCGGTTCACCTCCCCAGCAACCGACGGCGGTCTCCCTTCTAATTTCGGCCAACGACCGGCCCTAGATCTCCCAAACCAGCCCTATATAAACCTAACTAGGGCTGCCGGAAATCCCCTTCTGAACCCACCGTCTCCGGCGACCTCCATTCCGCCTCCGACCACCCGCTGACACCTCCCAGACACCCGGACCTATTCGCCCCGTCTCCCACACCTAATTCCGGCCGCCCTCGACCGCCGGGATCCCGACCAGAACCTCCAGCGAGCCCGACTCCAGTATTTCCCCCGTCTCCGGCGCTGATCCGGCCATCCAGGGCGTCGACGACCACCTAGGACTGGCGCCGCCTCCGCCTGAACCCCAGGTCGACTCCGGCAGAAGTGGACACGACCCAGAACGCGAGTTCGAGCCAGGACACGGCTTGGACACGGATCCAGGACGCGGGGAATCGAGTTTGACACGCGTAATCGGACTTTTAGAACCCTGTTCAGGTAACCACAACTTTTTGCTCGTAGCTCGGTTTCCTATTCCGTCAGTTTTATCGCGAAGCCTGTGTGACCCCCTCGATGCCCGTGCAAACCGCTCGGGGCATCGCGTCCTGAGGTGATCGCAAACCGCGATCCAAAACAGGAAAAATTAACGCCCTATTTCACCTCGGAACTGGGTACGTCCCGCCAAACGGGACGACTTGGTCACGTGCGGTCTTCACCGACACGTGACCATCGTAGATACGGACGTACGGGCTTTTGCAGAAGCTGATTCGGATGTACGTGCACACCGGAATCAGTACGTATCCGCGGACACCGTCCCATATCTGAGTTTTCTGAATCTCGCTGTAACTTAGTGTAAACACGTCGGATCGAGACAAAACTTGCGCCATCGGACTCGTAGCAATACGCTGGTCCTGTGGGTCAAGTTTGGCTCGATTCTGAGAACGTTGGAAAATCGCGTGTCGTGGGCCCCACAGGCTCCACCAGACAGGCGATTTTGAGAACGGCTCATCGGAATCCAATTCTGGAAGTTCCGTTGGGTTCGTATCAACGTTCCTGACTTGTTGACACTAAGTTGGACTGATTTGGAGATTTTTGACCCTAACCCTGTTTTCGGTACAAAGCGACCTACACATGGACCCGCTTTGGCCCAGAAATGTCATTTTTGTCCTTGTGTCCAAACTGGACTTAAGGACAGCCATTTTTAATTATTTCCTATGTTCTGAGACTGTTGGTAATGTTCATTTCAGCTTTTGGAGGAGTTATTGCTGAACCCACTGTTAGTAGGACCGCTGCTGGTATTCCAATCCCAGGCAAGTGTACCTTGCCATAAATTGCAGATTATTAGTTTATTTAGTTCTCTTGCTTTATTTTCTGGAATATTGTACATGCTATAACCTAGGACCATATGACATACTTTGTGTCCGATCACAGTCGGGTGCCAACCCCGTACGCGGAGTTGTGTATGTCATTAGTGATGGACATTCGAGACCCTTTATATTCTCGTACTTGTTTATCAAGTACACTATAACCTAGAACACTTGACACCATACATTGACAGAATCCTCCTGAGACATTCAAGGTGATTCTGTGTAGGATACAGGATGGACATAGTTATTATACTCTTAGATTATGACTGTTGCATTAGCACTGATCTCACGTGACATGGACATGCGACGTGTGGTTACATTGGGAGGGGAGAAACACACAGGCTACAGGCTGTTCTATATTTATATACTACTATTGTGAGGTTGTAGACTCTCGTGCAGAGCTAGACCACTACTAGATATTGCTGCTACCTGCTCCCCGACACAGAGCTTGTAGCAGTCTCAGCATGGGTACTAGTGTTGCTCTCAGTTGCATTTACACTTAGATGGTTATATAGTCACCTTGCTTATTTTATTTACTATCTTACTGCATTATTTCTGGCTTGTATTATTTATACCTTGTTATGTCCCCTGAGGACCTGGAATGGATGATTTCCCCAGGTTTAGCAGAAGAGCATTATCCCGAGGTTTACGGGACAGGAGCTGAAGTTGTACCAGGAGCTATTGCTGAAGGAGAACCTAACATAGAAGCAGAAGTGATGGCAGAGGATTTTACTTGAGATTATGATATTTGTACTCTTCAGATACTCTATTTTTGGACTCTTTTGTTCTGGTCTGATGAACCAGTGTTTTAGACTCTTATCGGGTTGTTCCTGACATACTCTGTTGAGACTGGACTTTGATGTACTTTCTTTATTTGCTGATGTTCTTATTAATTCTGTGTGTGGATGAGATTAGATTTTAACTTATTGTTGTAGACCTATATTACAGCTTAAGTATGCCGATGGATCCATTAAATTGGGTTTGTCCATCGTTGCATGCTGCTGGCCATTGCCACGTGTCCAGTTCCTCGGTATTTTTGGGACTGGGGCGTGACGTGGTTTTTGTGGTGGCCCATGCAGGTCTACGATAAATCGTTTGGTCTCAACTTAGGGGCCAAACAAACCTGTAAAAGGATAGGATAGGTGATAGGATCTCATCCATATGTTGAAACGTTTTTGAAACTCTATATCGCATTCAAATTAAGTACTTGATTATGCATCCTGCTTGATTCTACTAAACGTTCTCATAAAGTTCATTTTGGATACAGAAAGATGGATCCAAGAAGTGGAGATGAAATTCCTTTTACACCACAAGATGCTGTGGTTACCTATGGAGATGGAGTTACACCAGAGAACAGAGGTCAATCCTCTCAAAGTGGACAAGCTGAGCAGCATAACTCAAGGTTCAGGCATGATGATATCCCACCTCTGCCACAGTTCACTCCACAGATGCCTGCCTTTCCACCAGGACAAGCAATGGATGGGCAGCAAATGTTCTAGATGTTTTATGCTATGATGCAAGCTCAACAACAAGTTCAACAGGAGGCGCAGCGTCAGGAGGCAGAGAACTTGAGAAACAGCCTAGTAAATGCATTGGAGCAGGCAAACCCGCAAGCTAGGCGACCAGCGACGGGATCTATCACTGATTTCTGTCAACTCAAGCCCCGTACCTTTTCGGGCAAGGAAGGACCAACTGAAGTGCATGAGTGGCTCACCAATATACAGCATCAGTTGGAAGCAGCTGAACTTCCTCGGGAGAGATGGATGACTGTTGTCCGAATGCAACTGACGGACAACGCGCACCACTGGTGGCTAGCTGAAGAGAGGAGGCTCGGACATGACTGAGTCACTTGGGAGGAGTTCTCCAGACTCTTCCAAGAGATGTATATCCCAGCCGTTGCTAGATCAGAACTCCGAGATAAGTTCAACCGCCTCATCCAGGGCAACATGACGGTGGAGGAGTATAATACTGAATTCATTCGCCTGAGTCGTTTCGCCCCTTCTCTAATTCCTACCGAAGAAGAGAAGGCGGAGAAATTCTTTGACGGACTCAGGTTCGAGCTTCAGAGGTTGATTGGATCTGTTGCCCCTACATCGTACAACGACGTCCTTGCTGCAGCACGACGCATGGAGCGCATCACCAGGAGGGAGTCAAGTCTGAAGCGGCCATTTACCTCAGCACCATCCAAGGCAGCACAAGAAGATTCTACAAAGCGACTTCAGAGGAATCTACCGCAGAAAGCAGCACCAAGAACCCTACCCACTTGTCATTTCTGCGATAAGTTAGGTCACATTGAAAAGGAGTGCAGACGCAAATTGGGACTGTGTCTGGTTTGCGGATCCAACCAGCATCTATCCAGGGACTGCACAGCACGCCGAGAGGAAGCACCACGACTAGCTCTACCTGCACCGAGGCCAGATTATCCAGCAGTGGAAGCACAGCAGACGGGAGTTGGAGGAGTCAGACCACCAGCTCCAGGAGGATATCAGCCAAGACCTCCATTGCCACCTCAAGCAGCACTATTCCAACAGGCTCGTCAGCAGAGGGGACCAGCACAGGGACGAGGTCAGGCTTTTGCATTGGCTGTTCAGGAAGAAGCTATTGCTGGAGAAGTTATAGCAGGTACCATCTTAGTAGCTTCATTACCTGCTGTAGCTTTATTTGATTCTGGGGCATCACACTCATTTATAGCTGCTAGCTTCGTAGCCACCCATAGAGTAGCTACTGCACCCCTTCCGAAGACTAAGAGAATTCTTACGGGAGGTGGAATTATACCTGTTAGTGATATCTGTAGATCATGTTCAGTAGTAGTCTGCGGAAGAGAGATGCGAGCCCAATTTCTGATCTTTTCTATGCCTGATTATGATGTTGTACTTGGTATGGACTGGTTAAGTCAGTATCATGCTACTCTTGATTGTCGGCTTAGAAAAGTTATATTCAGACCACCTGGACACTCAGAGTTTGAATTTCTTCGAGGAGCTGTAGAACAAGGTGTTCAGCCAACTCTTAGGGTATTAACTGTAGAAGGGGAGTCTAGTTACCCAAGAGTTATATCAGAGTTTGTGGATGTATTTCCCGATGATCTTCCAGGTCTACCACCTGATCGGAAAATAGAATTCACCATAGACTTAACTCCAGAAGCAGAACCTATCACTTCAACAGTTTATAGACTAGCACCTAAGGAGTTAGTAGAGTTGAAGAAGCAAGTTGATGAACTTCTGGAGAAAGGTTTCATCCGGCCCAGTGTTTCACCTTGGGGAGCACCTATACTGTTTGTACCTAAGAAGGATGGAACAGTTCGCCTGTGCATTGATTACAGAACGTTAAACGCTGTGACCATTAAGAACCGGTATCCCTTGCCTCATATTGATGACTTGTTTGATCAGTTGAGTGGAGCTAGGGTATTTTCGAAGATTGACCTAAGATCCGGTTATCACCAGATTAGGGTGAGGAGGGAAGATATCCCGAAGACAGCCTTTAGAACCAAGTATGGACACTATGAGTTCTTAGTAATGCCGTTTGGTTTAACCAACGCGTCTGCTGTGTTCATGAGCTTGATGAACCGAGTTTTCCATCAATAATTGGATAAATTCGTGGTCGTATTTATTGATGACATTCTGGTATATTCTAAAAGCCACGAAGAGCACGAAGAATATCTCAGAATCGTGCTAGAGACGTTGAGGCAGGAGAAGCTTTATGCTAAGCTCAGTAAATATGAGTTTTGCATGGATAAGGTGCCATTCTTAGGGCATATTATCTCAGGAGAAGGGCTGTCAGTTGATCCAGAGAAGGTTGCTGCCATTGAGACTTGGCCTACACCAACATCAGTTGCTGAAGTGAGGAGTTTTCTAGGACTTGCTGGATATTACAGAAGGTTTGTAGAAAATTTCTCAAGGATTGCGGAGCCAATGACGAAGTTGACACAGAAAGATCAGGACTTTGCATGGACAGAAGAATGTCAGCTGGCCTTTGAAGAATTGAAGAGGCGTCTAACAACAGCACCAGTCTTGACTCTTCCTTCAGGGTCAGGCAATTTTGTTGTTTATAGTGATGCGTCAGGTAGTGGCCTGGGATATGTTTTGATGCAACACGGTAAAGTTATTGCTTATGCATCGAGACAGTTGAAGGTCCATGAGAAGAACTACCCAACGCATGATCTGGAGTTAGTTGCTGTAATATTTGCCCTGAAGATTTGGAGGCATTATCTTTATGGTGAGAATGTGGAGATTTTCACTGATCACAAAAGTCTAAAGTATGTATATACCCAGAAAGAGCTTAACATGAGGCAAAGACGCTGGCTTGAGTTAATGGTGGACTTTGATATAGATCTGCAGTACCACCCAGGAAAGGCGAATGTAGTAGCAGACGCACTTAGCAGGAAGCCTACAGCTTATTTCTTGACAATGCAGCCTGAGCTATTGAGAGATCTACAGAAGCTTCAGATAGAGGTTATTCTACCAAGACAGAGTGGCTTGCTAGCTAATCTGGAAGTGAAGTCATCGCTCGTGGAAAGGATTAAAGAAGCTTTGCCTACTGATACAAGATTTCGAAGACTCAAAGAGAAGACAGAAGCAGGCATGCAGACGGGACTTCGCATACATGAAGATGGTACATTAAGGTGCGGAGATCGTCTATATGTTCCAAATGGAGAACTGAGACAAGAGTTAATGACTGAAGCACATAGTTCCATATACTCTGTTCATCCAGGAGGAACAAAGATGTATCGAGATCTAAGGCAGTACTATTGGTGGCATGGAATGAAGAGAGAGATTGCCAGATTTGTAGCTAAATGCTTAGTCTGCCAACAAGTGAAAGCCGAGCATCAGAGGACTGCAGGAATGTTGCAGCCGCTTCCCATACCAGAATGGAAGTGGGAACATATCACCATGGACTTTGTCACGGGATTCCCAAGGAGCCCCAGTGGAAAAGATGCGGTATGGGTTATCGTGGACCGACTCACTAAATCGGCACACTTTTTGCCATTTAGAGTTGGATAATCCACAGAGATACTAGCCGACATGTATATGCGACAAATAGTAAGATTGCATGGAGTGCCGGTTAATATTGTATCAGATCGAGATTCGAGATTCACCTCTCATTTCTGGCGAAGTATGCAAGAAAGTCTTGGCACCAGACTAAAATTCAGCACTGCCTATCATCCCCAGACAGATGGTCAATCAGAACGTACAATCCAGATCTTGGAGGATATGCTGCGATCCTGTATGTTAGATTTTGGAGGGTCTTGGGAAGATCATTTGCATTTGGTAGAGTTCTCCTACAACAACAGTTACCAAGCAAGCATCAAGATGGCACCTTTCGAGACATTATACGGTAGGAAGTGCAGATCGCCAATATGCTGGAGTGATATCGGAGAGCGTCAAATCTTGGGACCAGAGTTGGTGATGCAAACTGTGGAAAAGGTTAAACAAATCCAGAATCATCTTCGGGCTGCTCAGGACATGCAGAAGCATTGGGCTGATACACACCGACGTCCACTGGAGTTCAAGGAAGGAGAACATGTATTCCTGAGGATTTTGTCTACTCGAGGAACCATTCGCTTTGGGAGCAGAGGCAAGTTGAGTCCAAGGTATATTGGGCCCTTTGATATTCTGGAGCGCATTGGTGAGGTGGCCTATCGTCTTGCATTACCTCCATCTTTAGAGGGAGTGCATGATGTATTCCATGTCTCACAGTTGAGAAGATATGTAACTGACCCAAGTCACATAGTGGATCACTCTGAGATCGCCGTAGGTCCAAGCCTGAGATATGAAGAACAACCGGTGGGTATACTCGGAACCAGTGAGAAGACACTGCGAGGGCAGACAATTAAACTGGTTCGTGTGGCGTGGAAGCAACACTCTCCTGGTGAATCTACTTGGGAGAGAGAAGATATCATGCGCCAGAAATACCCCCACTTATTCGAGGATGCAGGTATATTTTAAGTAATTTTTATTCCTGTAGTTCTGTGCTACTAGTAGTTTAATCTTTAATTGCGAGGACGCAATTTTCTTAAGGGGGGTAGATTGTAATCACCTGAAATTTTAAGATTTTTTTTTAATTTAATTTTCTGGAATTAATTAGCATTTTCTGTGAATTTTAAACCTATAAATTAAAGCAGTCTAATTTAAAATAAATTTTTAAATGAAATTAAAATATATTAAAATGTGATGAAAATTATATTTTCTAGTGTAAAATTAAAAACCGAGCATGGAGTATTTTTCCAGGAATTTATTGGACCCCGGATGAATTTTTAAAGCATTAAAAACTGTTGTAAAATTTAACTGATTATTTAAACCAATATAACAAACCAAACCAACCCAAAGTTTAAACCGGACCGGACCGGCCGGTCTGACTGGACCGAATCGCTTGCCTAGCGGGTCGAATCCGGGTCAGACCCGACCCGCTAAGGACCCGACCCGACCCGCACTCTTTCTCTCTTCCCCAACGGCTGAACCCGACCCTTGATCTCCCGCTGCCGGTAACGCCGCCGCCGCCGCTTGGCCTCCGCCGCAGCCCAGACTCCCCGGTTCACCTCCCCAGCAACCGACGGCGGTCTCCCTTCTAATTCTGGCCAACGACCGGCCCTAGATCTCCCAAACCAGCCCTATATAAACCTAACTAGGGCTGCCGAAAATCCCCTTCTGAACCCACCGTCTCCGGCGACCTCCATTCCGCCTCCGACCACCCGCTGACACCTCCCAGACACCCGAACCTGTTCGCCCCGTCTCCCACACCTAATTCCGGCTGCCCTCGACCGTCGGGATCCCGACCAGAACCTCCAGCGAGCCCGACTCCAGTATTTCCCCCGTCTCCGGCGCTGATCCGGCCATCCAGGGCGTCGACGACCACCTAGGACCGGCGCCGCCTCCGCCTGAACCCCAGGTCGACTCCGGCAGAAGTGGACACGACCCAGAACGCGAGTTCGATCCAGGACACGGCTTGGACACGGATCCAGGACGCGGGGAATCGAGTTTGACACGCGTAATCGGACTTTTAGAACCCTGTTCAGGTAACCACAACTTTCTGCTCGTAGCTCGGTTTCCTATTTCGTCAGTTTTATCGCGAAGCCTGTGTGACCCTCTCGATGCCCGTGCAAACCGCTCGGGGCATCGCGTCCTGAGGTGATCGCAAATCGCGATCCAAAACAGGAAAAATTAACGCCCTATTTCACCTCGGAACTGGGTACGCCCCGCCAAACGGGACGACTTAGTCACGTGCGGTCTTCACCGACACGTGAGCATCGTAGATACGGACGTACGGGCTTTCGCAGAAGCTGATTCGGATGTGCGTGCACACCGGAATCAGTGCGTATCCGCGGACACCGCCCCATATCCGAGTTTTCTGAATCTTGCTGTAACTTAGTGTAAACACGTCGGATCGAGACGAAACTTGCGCCATCGGACTCATAGCAATACGCTGGTCCTGTGGGTCAAGTTTGGCTCGATTCTGAGAATATTGGAAAATCGCGTGTCGTGGGCCCCACAGGCTCCACCAGACAGGCAATTTTGAGAACGGCTCATCGGAATCCAATTCTGGAAGTTCCGTTGGGTTCGTATCAACGTTCCTGACTTGTTGACACTAAGTTGGACTGATTTGGAGATTTTTGACCCTGACCCTGTTTTCGGTACAAAGCGACCTACACATGGACCCGCTTTGGCCCAGAAATGTCATTTTTGCCCTTGTGTCCAAACTGGACTTAAGGACAGCCGTTTTTAATTATTTCCTATGTTCTGAGACTGTTGGTAATGTTCATTTCAGCTTTTGGAGGATTTATTGCTGAACCCACTGTTAGTAGGACCGCTGCTGGTATTCCAATCCCAAGCAAGTGTACCTTGCCATAAATTGCAAATTATTAGTTTATTTAGTTCTCTTGCTTTATTTTCTGGAATATTGTACATGCTATAACCTAGGACCGTATGACATACTTTGTGTTCGATCACAGTCGGGTGCCAACCCCGTACGCGGAGTTGTGTATGTCATGAGTGATGGACATTCGAGACCCTTTATATTCTCATGCTTGTTTATCAAGTACACTATAACCTAGGACACTTGACACCATACATTGACAGAATCCTCCTGAGACATTCAAGGTGATTCTGTGTAGGATACAGGATGGACATAGTTATTATACTCTTAGATTATGACTGTTGTATTAGCACTGATCTCACGTGACATGGACATGCGACGTGTGGTTACATTGGGAGGGGAGAGACACACAGGCTACAGGCTGTTCTATATTTATATAATACTATTGTGAGGTTGTAGACTCTCGTGCAGAGCTAGACCACTACTAGATATTGCTGCTACCCGGCTCCCCGACACAGAGCTTGTAGCAGTCTCAGCATGGGTACTAGTGTTGCTCTCAGTTGCATTTACACTTAGATGGTTATATAGTCACCTTGCTTATTTTATTTACTATCTCACTGCATTATTTATGGCTTGTATTATTTGTACCTTGTTATATCCCCTGAGGACCTGGAATGGATGATTTCCCCAGGTTTAGCAGAAGAGCATTATCCCGAGGTTTACGGGACAGGAGCTGAAGTTGTACCAGGAGCTATTGTTGAAGGAGAACCTAACATAGAAGCAGAAGTGATTGCAGAGGATTTTACTTGAGATTATAATATTTGTACTCTTCAGATACTCTATTTTTGGACTCTTTTGTTCTGGTCTGATGAACCAGTATTTTAGACTCTTATCGGGTTGTTCCTGACATACTCTGTTGAGACTGGACTTTGATGTACTTTCTTTATTTGCTGATGTTCTTATTAATTCTGTGTGTGGATGAGATTAGATTTTGACTTATTGTTGTAGACCTATATTACAGCTTAAGTATGCCGATGGATCCATTAAATTGGGTTTGTCCATCGTTGCATGCTGCTGGCCATTGCCATGTGTCCAGTTCCTCGGTATTTTTGGGACTGGGGCGTGACAGCGAGCCCTACGGTTGACTTTTTGGGCAAAATTGTGTTCGGCTCATCGGAATCCATATTTGGACATACCGTTGAGTTCGTACTAACTTTTAGAGTTCGTTTGACCTATAATTTGTCCCGTTTAAATACTGTTACCTTTGTCATGCTTTTCGGTGCAAAGTGGGCCAAATATGGACCCCACTTTGATCCAAAATTACCATTTTGCTCCTGTGTCCAAATTGGACGAAAGGGTAGTAATTTCTAGCTATCTCGTTAATTCTGAAAATGTTAGTGATGTCTATTTCAGCATCCGGAGATGTTTGTTCGGAGCCATTAGTTTCTGATTCTGTGTCCTTGATATTTGGACGCCTACACCATACAGATTTCTTGCCAAGCAAGTA
The DNA here is from genome assembly GCA_036927795.1 of Iris macrosiphon. NCBI lineage: Eukaryota > Viridiplantae > Streptophyta > Magnoliopsida > Asparagales > Iridaceae > Iris > Iris macrosiphon. Next base: position 177,924,531 of record JAYESA010000013.1, on the reverse strand, counting down.
TACCTTGCCATTATGATGTATTTACATTCCATATGATGCATGCATATTTTATTTTTGTTTATTTTAGTTCATATATTTTAACTGTTATATAAATTATGCATCCAAGTAAACTTGGGTGCAACAATGGTGTCGTCGTATTCTGTTTTTATTTATGTATATGTATTATACCTACTTTATGAGACCACCCCATTATCATGAGGCATCTTATGTTTCATTGGCCATGACACTATTCTTACACGAGTGTGAGTCACATGTAGGACACGGACTTGCGTACTCGGCTGGCCACTGGTAGGTATAGGTCGTACGACGGATAGGGATAACTGCCGATAGAAACTTTGCATGCTAGTAGACCTGGCAGTTATTAGAGGTATTATCGTGTCATGGATATGACATGCTTAGAGCATGGGGTGGGAAGAACAACAAGTAAGACGTTTGGGCTCCTTTGCACTTTCCTTTGTTCGCCCGGACGCTCCGTCAGAGCGACGGATGGTGATGACCACTATATATTATATATTATCATGCAGCCTCTAAGGTTCAAAAGATGTCATACTTTTTAGTTCCCTGGATCTCCAAGAGAACCATGCCAATCCCATTTTGGCCAGATAGCCCACGTGTTGGAAAGTTGTTCTCAAACTGCATTCACTTAGATGGTTAGGCGACCCCATTGGATGTTTTACATTTCAGTACTTATTGGCATGTTTGTATGTATCTTGTTACGTCCCTCTGAGAACCTGGTCCCTTTATAGATATAGATGAGCAGGAGTATCCACAGGAGTATGGAACTGGACCTGACGCTACTTATCAGAATGAGGAGGTCTTACCTTCGGAGTATCTTTGATCCATTTCAGCTATTAGAGATTCTAGTTGCTATTCTTTTAGAGACATTTATTATTATAGTAGAGTTTATTCTCTTCTCTCTTTAGTAGTTTTAGTATAGTCGATTTGCAGTGGATTTGTTTCCATCCGACTATCATACTTTGATATTCATCATTGATATTCAGTTATTTATTTCCATTTATCTATTATTTGTGTTGTGGATGAGATATATATTGCGTGTGACTTGTTGTGACAGTATATTACCACTGATGGATTGGATATTCATGTACAACGTACGTGTGTATATGGTTTCCATATATTGGAGTTCGTATACATACGGCTGGCGTATTACATATTTCTAGTCCTACGTATTTTGGGACTAGGGCGTGACAAGTGCCATAGTATAGTTAGGTGGGTTTCTCTGGGTTGTTCCCAGTTGGTATTTTTGGATAACTGTATTTATTATTTGATTGCTTCTGTGAGATGTTGTATACTCTTAGACTTGGACTGCATATGTTGGATATTGTACTGCTCTCTTTGGTTCTTTGGTTCTTTGTTTCCTTGTTCATATCTTTCGTGCTTTTACTCTTCCCCTAGTTATTATGATTGAGTTTATATATATTGTGATGTTGCCCTCCTTTTGGAGAGGTTATCTTGATAGGTTATTGTGAGATATATATAGTTGTGACCTAGAACGGACCTAGACAGCGTTCTACTGCCGATTCTGCGGCGTAGGCTGGACGTACCCACGACTCATGCCTGATTTTTTGGGTGCGGGTCGTGACACGTTTTTGGTGGTGACCCACGCAGGTCTAGTTTCTAGGTCTACCTGTGATAGGATATAGGATATAGGCTGAGAGAGAGTGTGCGCAATCACAATTAGAACCCTTTTTGATTTTTGCTATCTTTAATTTTTTTTGAAATTGTTTCTTTTGCAATATTACTGTCCTTCCTTGATGATATCATATCTTGCACCGTTGGTAATGTGATCTCAGGTTCTGTTCTTCTTGATTTCATTCCAGCACTTGCTTTATTTGATTCCGGTACTTCCCATAGCTTTGTGTCTGTATCTTTTACTGTTAGACACCATCTTGTTGCTGAACCTTTAGCTAGACTCTGCAAGATCACGACCGGGGGTGGCATCATCCTAGTCAGTGATGTCTGCAGAGACCGGAGAGTTATCTTGGGAGGCCGGGAGTTGAGTGTATGCCTACTCATAATGCCACTTCCGAGCTACGACATTGTACTCGGGATAGATTGGTTGAGTATGCACTATGCTAGTATAGATTATCGTGGAGGCAGAGTGTTGTTTAGTCCGCCGGGTGAGCCAGAGTTTGAGTTTGCCAGAGGAGCAGCGGAGCAGAGCGAGAAAGTCTTCTGCGGAGCTCTGGTGGTAGAGCAGAGGTTGCTACATCCATTGATAGCGGAGTTCATGGATGTCTTTCCGGAGGATTTGCTAGGGTTACCTCCGGACAGAGATGTGGAGTTCTCTATAGACTTGGTGCCAGGCGCGGAGCCGATATCCCAGCACGTCTATAGAGTCAGCAACAGTGAGCTGATAGAGTTAAAGAAGCAGGTGGATGAGCTTCGGGACAAGGGATTTATCAGATCTAATTCTTCTCCGTGGGGTGCTCCGGTACTTTTTGTGTCGAAGAAGGATGGGTCGATACGGATGTGTATCGACTACAGGGCTCTGAACAACCTCACAATTAAGAATATGTATCTGCTGTCGCGTATTAATGATCTCTTTGACCAGTTGAGAGGAGCGAGGGTATTTTCCAGGATTGATTTGAGGACAGGTTACCACCAGGTGAAGGTCAGGAGGGAGGATATTCTGAAGACGGCTTCTCGGACCAGGTATGGACAGTATGAGTTCATGGTGATGTCGTTTGGGTTGACTAATGCCCCGACAGTGTTCATGAATCTGATGAACAAGGTGTTCCATCAGCATCTGGACAGGTTTGTAGTGGTGTTTATAGATGATATCTTGGTGTATTCGAAGACCCCAGAGGAGCATGAAGAGCGTCTGAGGATAGTGCTGGAGACTCTCAGGAAGGAGAAGCTTTATGGAAAGCTTTCAAAGTGCGAGTTCTTCCTTGACAAGGTTGAATTCCTTGGTCATGTGGTGACATGAGAGGGGATCTCGGTGGATCCGAGGAAGATCATGGCAGTTGAGGCATTGAGTGCTCCGAGTTCAGTAGCAGAGGTCAGGAGTTTCCTTGGGCTGGCAGGTTACTACAGGATATTTATTCAGGATTTTTCTCGGATTGCAAAGACGTTGTCTAGGCTGACCCAGAAGGACGTAGAGTTTGTTTGGTCAGAGGATTGCCAGGTCGCCTTTGATGAGCTGAAGAGGAGGTTGACGACAGCTCCAGTGTTGATGTTGCCATCAGGATCTGGAGGATTCTCTATCTATAGTGATGCATCGGGGAAGGGACTGGGTTGTGTGTTACAGCAGAATAGGAGGATGATTTCCTATGCTTTCAGGTAATTATGTCCTCATGAGAAGAACTACCCTACCCACGATTTGGAGTTGGCAGCGGTCATCTTTGCTCTGAAGTTGTGGAAATACTATTTATACGGAGAGCGTGTGGAGATCTTCACTGACCATAAGAGCTTGAAGTATGTGTTTACCCAAAAAGAGTTGAACATGAGGCAGAGAAGATGGTTGGAGTTGATGAATGACTTCGACATATTGTTACAGTACCATCCAGGGAAGGCAAACATAGTTGCGGATGTGCTGAGCAGGTATCCGGTAGCTATGTGCCTGACTACAGATCGTTATCTTCTGGCAGATCTAGAGAGCTTGGGTATTGAGGTTATAGTGCCTGGAGTTAAGATACAGATGTGGGGACTGTAGATTCATTCAAAATTGATAGACCAGCTCAGGGCTACACCGTTTGAGGATGAGTCCCTGAGTAGCATCAGGGCGCAGGTTCAGATTGGATTATCATATGATGTCACCATTGTCGATGATGGATGATTGCGTCACGGTACCAGGTTGTGTGTGCCGAGTGGGTCATTACGCGAGGAGGTTCTTCAGGAGGCGCATCGATCATAGTACTCTATGCATCCAGGTGCCAACAGGATTTATAGAGATCTGAGAGAGCATGTATGGTGGTACGGGATGAAGCGGGAGGTAGCGCGCTTCGTATCCCGGTGCTTAGTGTGCCAGCATGTAAAGGCGAAGAGGCAGAGGCCAGGAGGGTTGCTCCATCCGTTACCCATTCTGGAGTGAAAATGGGAGCATGTGACCATGGATTTTGTTTCTGGACTTCCCCGTTCTCCAGGAAGGAAGGATACGATTTTGGTCATCATAGACATGTTGACCAAATTGGCCCACTTTTTACCATTCAAAGTGGGTACGTCTACGGAGAGACTAGCAGAGATATATGTGCGCCAGATAGTCAAACTGCATGGAGTTCCTGTGAGCATAGTATTAGACCAGGACAGTCGCTTTACTTCATATTTCTGGAGGAGTCTGCAGGCTAGCTTGGGCACCCAGCTCAAGTTTAGTACTGCGTATCACCCGCAGACAGACGGTCAGTCAGAGATGACCATTCAGACACTTGAGGACATGCTTCGCACTTGTGTTATGGATTTCAGAGGCTCTTGGGAGGATCACTTGCACTTGGTAGAGTTTGCTTACAACAACAGCTACCAAGCCAGTATCGAGATGTCACCATTTGAGGCGTTGTATGGACGGAGGTGTCACACTCCATTATCATGGGATGATGTAGGCAATTGATCTTTGCTTCGCCCGGAGATGGTGGTAGATACGACGGAGAAGGTCAAGCTCATTAGAGATAGACTTCGGGTGGTGCAGGACAGGCAACGGCATTGGGCCGATAGCCACCGGAGACCTTTGGAGTTTGAGGTATAGCTTAGAATTTAGATTTTGTTCTTGTGTTTACTTGTGATTGCTTATTTTAGA